>VMOF01000035.1:36660238-36771627 GCA_011764245.1 Trialeurodes vaporariorum
AGGAGTGAGCGTAGCCTCCACCCCCCTCCTGCCCAAATTTAAAAAATTGCAATTTGGGGGCCCCCCTTTTAAACTTTTTTGTGATTTAAGATTTTCTCATCAAGAGGACCACCTATGATACTCCATGCAAAATTTCAAATCTCTATCCTCGGGAAGTGCCCTAAAGTACGTGAAATGGAAATATGGACGGAAGGACAGACAGACACGCCAGGGATTTTATATATGTGGATAGTAAATAAATAAAAATTTTAATATCCAAAAATATAAGGACTCGCTTTGTTATCACTAAGCTGCAGGGAAAATTCAAATTGACATTTAAAGATTGTGGATCACAATGATCACAATGATTTTCCCTGAAAAGTCCTTTTTTTGGTAAAACTTAACTTTAAAGGAACAAAATTCGGCACACAGACGAGCAGCGAACAAATCAAGTCAAGCATTTCAATTCAAAAATCATGGAACAAAAAACGACGGTCAGTGAACGCATCGATTATACGAGCTGCTGTTTAAAACGAGCGCGACCGGAAATCCCTTTTGAATGGCATGAGTCTGAGCGATTGAGGCCTCTTCACATCGTCCGCCGGAATGTGCCGTTCTCGGACCCCTCAGTTCCGCCCCGGAGTGAAAATAGCTACAGTGGTGAACGGTAAGAGGCCAGTCTCTGTTTTTCCTAGCGCGCGCGATTTGAATTTACGGGTTGCACCCGCGTTGCGGTCACCAGCATTTGTCATTTAGAAGTTTTAATCATAACTCAATCGGTTCTTTTTTCTACGTAACACTCTGTCTTTCATATTTGTTTACATTTTCAACTATTTATTTACTATGATCGAGCAATATTTTCTCGACATTAAGACGGTTAGTTGCACGCTTGTGGATATTAACGCAGTCTCAGCACTGCACTGAAAAAAAAATTGTTGAATTAAAAATTTAACTGTCCAGAATGGAACCCTCAATTGGTTTTGTTAGTTCAAAAAAACGAAATACTGAATCAACAAAATAAGATTGTTAAACTAAAAAAATAGATTGTTGAATCATCAAATTGTTTGGGAGTTTGCCTCACATTTTGTTGATTTAACAATTTATTATGTAGATTAACAATCTTATTTTGATGATTCACCATTCTGTTTTGTTAAATTAACAGAACCAATTGAGGGCTCCATTCTGGACGAATTGAATTATTGTTAATTCAAAAAATAATATATTTTTTTTTTTCAGTGATGCTCACGACCGAGGCTTTTACACTCTGAAGCATGCGAGGCTGATTAATCGAGTGTAATCGTTGGACCATGTAACTATATCATTACTTTACATCAGCTCTTGACGTTTTTCGTTCGCAGCTATGGCTAAACAATCTTTGTGGTTTTAATTTTTTTTTTGGAGCCCCGGAATGATGTTTTCATCTGACAATTAATTTTCTCCTGCAAATTCCGGCTACAAGTTATCGATTCATGAACGGGCTGATTTAATTTTAATATAATATTCTTTATTAGGACCATTTACCCATCAACAAGGGTCAAAAAAAAATTGAGTAAAGCGAATGCAATTACTTTTCTAGGAACCATTTGACATTTTTATACTCAAATAACGTAAGAGTAACACGAACCATTTAAACCAATGTATTATTCACTCTTTAAAAAAGCATGTGCCAAACGCTGCCATTTTCTCAAAGTATACCAACTACCTACGAGGATGGCCTTTTCTGGGTGACGGCGTCGAAATAATTCGCCTCCATGAAATGGGTCTGTTGCATACTTTTGCTACAACAATATAGAACCTTGATTCTTATGAAAAATTTCGGCGAAAATAATGATGCGCACATTAAAAACGCTCAAAATCCACTCATTAACTCGGGAAATCACTTAAATTTTCAATCAGCCCACGCTACACTAGACACTATTGCACTGGTATACTACTACATAGACGGAACCACTGTGCATGAGTAAACAACATCGTAACTACAAAATGATGGAATCCCTTCTAAATACATGAGCTATTGGCTGCATTTGCTGTCTGGTCTTTTCGGTTTATCAAAGATTACAAAATAATATGAGAAATGTACGCATCTATCGAAACATTCAAATGTGTGTAAGTTCTGTTCATGTTTACGTAAACGAGATGGTTCCATTTAGTAGTTATAAGTCGGTGATATAGTGTCTAGTGAAGCGCGGGTTGTATGAAATGGAAGGTATTTTGAGTTAATGAGTGGATTTTTAAAGTTTTTAATGTGCGCATCGTTATTTTCGCCAACTGTTACGTTGGAAACAATGAGTTATATTGATGTAGCAAAAATACGCAACAGACCCTTTTAAGAAGAGGCAAAAAGTTACAGAGCTTGAAATCTACTCTTGATTGTGGTATTGATGTAAACAGTTGGAAGCCATTGTTAACACTGAATAGTTTCTGTCAATTTACAGTCTAATAAGTGAAAAAACGAATCAACTATTGAATGAATATTGTAGACGAAGGTATGTAGATGCGTTTTGACACATTAATTTTCATTTTAAAACCGTATTTAAAATTTTTTTTCAAGCTGTGAAACAGTGATGGTTTTTAGACGTAATTTTTTTCCCCGAAACCCCATTTTTATTATAGATCGTAACTTTTGTTACCCGCCTTTATACCTTTTGTCCAGCTATTTCGGTCATATCCCACACTGTGCGCCCGGGGCGCAGCGGCAGCTTTCCTAAATTTCACAATTTTCAGTAATTTGAATGAAATAACAAGGTTATCATGCATCAGCACCTCAGTAGTTTATTTTTGAGCCATCACCCATTGAAATCAGTGAGATAGAGGGCACGTAACTCAATCTCTTTCGCACTCATTGAACATAAGCCCGAAACTGCCTCAATAGATACGACTTTAATATTCAACAGATTTTAATGGTTAATGAGTCGATGGTTCGAAAAATTTTTTAAAACTATTACGAAGCCGATGTATAATAATCGTGTTTGTTTCATTTAGATTATCTGAAAGTAATGATATATCTGGGAAAACTGATGCCGTGGTATGGGGTGTTGGTCGAAAGAAAAGAAACTCCATCGGTATGTTCTAGTCCGTAGCGCGTTCTCTGCCTTTAAAGGTCAGACAGTTGAAGAGTGTTTATTTAGGGTATTTTAGAGTTTTTCAGCAACATTATTGTCATTTTTGCCCTTTTTACCCCAACAAAGTACTTCTTTGTGGCAAAAACTTGCAACAGCCCAATATTCGATAATGATTTATTTGATAGGTGTATAAAAAATCTGCCTACTTCCAATATGTCCCAAAACCCTAGTCTAATACCTTGAATAGGCCGCAAGTAATAGATTATTCAAGCATCAAATTTTTGACCAATTATTTTCAAAATATTTTATATTAGCCCGGAGGCTTGAAAAGTTGACTATTGATACTATTTCAAATAAAATGAAGACTTATACGATATCTATATTGAGAGACAGCGGGTGGCGCCGGAAAGAGAGAATGCATGAGAGTGGTATCAATTGTTTCTATTATTGAATGTTTTTTTTTTTTTTTTTTTTTTTTTTTTTTTTTTTTTTTTTTTTTTTTTTTTTTTTTAAATCAACAGTCCATCGGCTGGTTCGTCACACTTTTCCATCTCTTTAAAATAAATGCGTAGTATGTAAATATGTGATATCTTATGTGTTTGATGCATGCAAATAAATATGGCGGAGAATATATTCGGTATAAAATTAAATAATCCGATTCGTTAACTGAAGCGGACGAAGGAAACGGTGGGAAGGGACGCATTTAAATGAGAACGCGCGGAACCAAAGAAAGCAACGAAAATGTGACAGAATATAGCATGTCTATACCTAGCACAATGGAAAAAACTCTCAACCAAGACGAGGGTGTGATGCTTCGAAAGGTTGGAAAACTCGTTGTTTTATTCATGCAACAGCGCAATAGGACTGGAATCTAGGGATGAGACATGCGAACGTATAAAAATCCCAATGGGCTTGGAATCAACCGTTAATTGTTGCGCGTAGGGATTGGAATCAAGGGTGGAATGCTGCACGGTTAAGAAGTGCCGTAAATGATTGGAATTGATTGTTAATGTCACTCGATATATAACGCTTTTGAAGGTCAATTTTTTTTTTTTAATGGATATATATGGAACCAGATTTTTCATCCTAATATGCGTGACGAATCTGAGTTCGATGAAAAAATTGCAGCCTTTATAGCATGGGTTCAAAAAGGCTTGGGATTGATTGTAAGTTGCTGCCAGGACCAGGATCGGGGATCCAGGTGAATATATATATATATATATATATATATATATATATATATATATATATATATATATATATATATATATATATATATATATATATATATATATATATATATATATATATATATATATATATATATATATATATATATATATATATATATATATATATATATATTATATATATACACAGGGTGTTTCAGGTTTAATGATCGAAACGGAAACCATCGATTCTTTAGGTCAAAATAAGACTTTTTTTTCCTATAAACATAGGTCATAAAATGCTTCCCCAGTGAGCTACGATTTTTCAAAGTTGGAAAAAAAAATTGGTTTTTTTTAAATATTGACCACATTTTTGGTCAGAATCGCTCCAAATTTGGGCTCAGGACGTAACTTTATGCGACAAATTCATTTTTTGCGTCAAAAAGACCATTAGTGAAGTCTAGGGGGGGTTTTCAGGGGGGGGGTCAACTCTAAAATTGAAATTTTTTTGTCTTTCTGTGATTTTTTTTTAAATTTAATTGCAGAATATGGTTTATGAGCAAAAAATGAAGAAATGTGATGTCTTGTGTCATACTCGAAAAACGCGTTTTTTCATGCGAAAAATGACTTCGAAAATTTTGGCCCGGCTCGGTATCACTCGCATTTTGAAGGCGCTCCCTTGCGACGTCACTGCGATTGACCATTCGGCCAGTTGCGCGCTATCGTCGTTCGGGCAGCGCGCTGCGGCGCTGCTCTCCGTTTCTGCGGACTGTTCCTCTTGCGCGCGTAAGGCGTCGAGTTTTCAAAGTTTCAGAGGTTGCCAAATCGTGCAACTGCATTGTATGAGTAAGGTATGAGGTAGGGTGGGTATGAGGTATGAGGTGCATTGTAAGGTATGAGTTTCGGATATTTACATGTCTCTTTTCCTCCTTCTGAGTGTGTGTATCCGAAGAGGAATGCGAATGAGGGAACGGAGACGGAGACGGAGAGCAGCGCCGCAGCGCGCTGCCCGAACGACGATAGCGCGCAACTGGCCGAATGGTCAATCGCAGTGACGTCGCAAGGGAGCGCCTTCAAAATGCGAGTGATACCGAGCCGGGGCCCAAAAATTTTCAAAGTCATTTTTCGCATGAAAAAACGCGTTTTTCGAGTATGACACAAGACATCACATTTCTTCATTTTTTGCTCATGAACCATATTCTGCAATTAAATTTCAAAAAAAATCACAGGGAGACAAAAAATTTTCAATTTTAGAGTTGACCCCCCCCTGAAAACCCCCCCTAGACTTCACTAATGGTCTTTTTGACGCAAAAAATGAATTTGTCGCATAAAATTACGTCCTGAGCCCAAATTTGGAGCGATTCTGACCAAAAATGTGGTCAATATTTAAAAAAAACCAATTTTTTTTTCCAACTTTGAAAAATCGTAGCTCACTGGGGAAGCATTTATGACCTATGTTTATGGGAAAAAAAAAGTCTTATTTTGACCTAAAGAATCGATGGTTTCAGTTTCGATCATTAAACCTGAAACACCCTGTATATTATATATATATATATAAAAACAACTTAAATTGGGATAAAAGGGTGGAACAAATTAAAATTTGGGACGTTTCGGGCCAATTAACAGACCCTTTTTCAACCAAATAAAAAATAAAACACACAAAAAAAACAAGTGAGCCGCCGCTTTTACAGCGGCGGCTCACTTGTTTTGTTTTTTTTGTTTTTATTTTTTTATTTGGTTGAAAAAGGGTCTGTTAATTGGCCCGAAACGTCCCAAATTTTAATTTGTTCCAGCCTTTATCCCAATTTAAGTTGTTTTCTATATTTTGTTGGCTGATCTAAGTTTTTACGTGTTTATATATATATATATATATATATATATATATATATATATATATTATATATATATATATATATATATATATATATATATATATATATATAATATATATATATATATATATATATATATATATATATATATATATATAATATATATATATATATATATATATATAATATATATATATATATATATATATAATATATATATATATATATATATATATATATATATACTTAACCTTTCTTTCTAGCCTAACGGATCGGATCGACCCGTCGCTTTTTTCATACACACATGCTCGAGAGTTTTATTTTAATATTCCTTCATTCTGGACCACTTAACGAGATACGGATCCAATGACCAACAAAACATCAGAAAAAAAGAAAAAAAAACTCGGGCATATTTGGGTTAGTGATGCTAAAAGTTAAATTTTTAGCGAGTTTGTTACACCCACATTGATCCTTATTACAGCTGTAGTAAAAATTTGCACGCACTCTTTTTTTTTATTTTCATTCTATTGTTGTTATTTTTTTTTCTGGGACATTTGACAGCGCTGGCTATTTACGGCACCCCGGTATAAAGCCACAAAGGAAACGGAGAAAAAGTATATTAAAGTCAGCTGATGGAACGAGCGCTAAGCCAGATTTTTATATTGCATGAAGTTTTATCATTTCATTAGAGTTCACAACGCCACATCATGCTCAAAACGGAGCAGGGTCGACGAAAAAAATGATTTGAGTGAATATAAAAAAAAAAGTTATGTGCGAGGGTGAGGGGGTGAGAAGGGTGGGGATGGAAGGGATAGGGGGGGGGGGGGAGCAGAGGGGGTGGAGGAAGCGTCAGCGCCTATATTATTTCTCGCCGCGACTTAATTAGAGTCGCGGCTGAACCGCACTGTGAGCTCAACGCATCGGAACGCTCGGCTCGCAGCTTGTTCGGCGGATCGGTGAGGCGCTGCAATGCAAAGGATCCAAACAGCATGTTCACCTATGCACTGGAGAACGGACGGTTTTAAGTCTGGTCCCATTAAGACCTTACGTCAACACATTTCCTTACTTCAGAATACAGTGTGTTCATTAAAATGGTCACTTGGGCGCATTGACGTCACGTGTACTTTGGCAACCCTGCATTTTGTCCATTTAAACCCATGCAAAATATCGATTTGAGGGAGTGCTCTGTGCACCATCAAAATGTGACCTTTTAGATGCGTTTAAATGAACAAAATTTAGCGTTGTCAGATTTCACGCGAAGCCATGCCAGAGCTTTGATACAGCTGACTAACATCAGTCATAATGACGGATCCTGCTTTTGCAAACGGGGTGGGGGGGTTTTAGGATTTTTAACCGCCGGGGACCCTCTCTTTCTTTACTCCTTCATTCTCTATCTTTCCCCCTTTTTTCGGCCGAACGGAAGGGAGAGGTGGATGGTGATCGCCCCCTTTGCACACCTACCGGTTTCCCTCATCCGCCAATGCTAATAGTGTTGTGATACAGATGCCAAAAGAAATGCACTCATCATTCGCTACTTCTATAAGGAGTGTTGACGATATTACACACATGATCAGTGCGTAACTGCAATATTACATTTCCGCGGTAAAATGCGTGCTGTGAGTTTATCTATGAATTTCGCGAGTTAATATAGCTATCATCTTAATTTTAATATTTGTAGGTTGTAATATCTGAATCGAATTTTGAATCGCTTGCAGAAAACGCTTGCAACTTTACTGAGAAAATTTTCTTGTTGCCGTCACCGAACGTCTTGTTAATACTTACTTAACCGGAATTCCTGTTATTTTCACAATAAATTCCTGTAACCTCAACAGGTATTCCTGTTAAAATAACAGATTTCTGTTGAAATAACAGTAATTTCTGTTGAAATAATAGTAATTCCTGTTGAAATAACAGTAATTCCCTTTGAAACAACAGTAATTCCCTTTGAAACAACAGAAATTCCGGTTAAGTAAGTATTAAACTGACGTCCGATTAAATAAACAGAAAATTTTTTCTTAGTGTTGCAACCTTTCCTTTGTGACTACGGGTGTGCGTCACGTCGCGTCGCGTCGCTATGCGGTTAAAAATATAACCTTAAAAAAACGCTTTAAAAAAACACAATCTTGAAAGAGTGTGAGTGAGCGTGGTTGCGTGCAAATTCCAGCTGGTAAATTTTGAATCATACTATCATTGGATCTTACGAAAGTTTTCGTTCTGATGAAAGTATATACATATAGATATATTGTTTTCGTATCTTAGAATAAACCACGAGCGCTTTAGAGGAACCTTGTAGTGCGACTCTGTAGAATAGACCGGTGAACCGCACCTGAATTTAATTAAATACAGCACTGAATGAGCGGTAATGCGGCGGGTGCCGGAAAGAAACCCTCTACCTGCATCGGAATCGTTTTGAGTCGTGGCGTTGCTCGCTAAGAGTCTTAGCGTGTAAAATGAATTGGGTTTAAAAGAAAATAAAACATGAAATAAATTGCAATTAAATCATGCATGAAGGAAGGATTTGTTGCGGCTGCAATAAAAAGGTCTTCTGCAGTGTAAATACCTCGTTCCACGAAGACTTGTGAATCCATTTCTTTCTTAATGGCAAAATAACCCGAATAACAAAGACTATAAGGAACATTGTGAAAAAAAAAAACAAGAAAACAAAATTTAGAGAGCCACCGTTTGATTTAATTTAGGGCTGAAAGCTTTACTTATTACTTTCCGAAGATACAAAAAGAAATTATGTGCCACGAGGTTCATATTGCCATTTTTCCCGTAACAAATACAGACCACGCGCGATCATGCTATGATTTCGAATCATGAAGGGCTATAGCTCTTAAGCGCAAATACCCTAAATCCAGAGCCCAAAAACGCAAATGAGATAACCCTCGCAAAATTTTAATAGCCCATAAGCGCAAAAAAATAATCGAAATGTTTTTCGATGTATCAAACACAGCCCATGAATATCCTAAAACTAAGAGATTGCAACACCGCATCTGAAATGATGAAGAAAAGAAATGTACAAACAACTAAGTTGCTTATACCTTTAATTTTTATACGAGGGTCATCCAAAAAGTAAGTTTCGCCATTTCATAACTCCAAAAGTAAGAGCGATCGAAAAAATTTAAAGCTACGGTATTGTTTTTTATATCCTCAGATTTTCAAAAATCCCAAGTTTTTGACAATGGGTCGGTTGCAAACTTTTGCTACAACTATTAAGAGTGTTTAATCTAACGTAAAATCGCCTGAAAAGTCCATTGGTGGCATCAGAAAGTCATAAAATGCAATAATAAACTCACAACTGGTGTTCAATGAAATCCAAGATGGTGGATAAATATCGAGCAATATGTATGCATGCACCACGAACATCGAAGGGTATATCCAACCTCACAATATCGATCACAACCAACCACAACGTAAACAAACATATAACCTCTACCTCCAGTGAGGTTATCAAAGTTTGCCATCTTTGGATGTTCACGGTGCATGCATGCAGATTGCTCGATATTTATCCGCCATCTTGGATTTCACTAAACGCCTCTAGTGAGTTTATTATTGCATTTTATGACTTTCTGATGCCACCAATGGACTTTTCAGGCGATTTTACATTAGATAACACACTCTTAATCGTTGTAGCAAAAGTTTGCCATAGACCCATTGGCTCACCAGATCGCAAGAAAATAGAATTTTTGTGAGGGTACCTCTTGTCGCCGCGTGCCCACCTCCCTGTCCGTTGGCGTACACTACTGGCCACTGGCTACTGGACTCGCAAGGTGTTTTATTAATTAATTACTTAGAGAAGGGATCGACAATTAATACGGATAGATACTGTCTTGTGCAGTGGCGTCGCGTGCCATCTGGCAACAATGCAACTGCTCCATTTAAACTCATTAAATATATCGACTTTTCCTTGTGCACTGTGCACCCCCTGAATTCGATATTTTACAAGAGTTTAAATGGATAGAATACATTTTTGCCAAATTGCACGCAACGCCACTGGTCTTGTGCTTAATCAATTAAGATCAGCAATAAAATGGAAACGCTTCGGATTATTAACCTATGCGGACCTTTGTTTCTGCACGACAACGCTAGACTTCATACAGCAAAACAAACCGAAGCTTTACATGCGTCATTCACTTGGAAAATGACCCCCCCCCCCCTACTCACTCCAGATTTGGCCCCCAGTGATTTCCACCGCTTCCTACTACTAAAGGATGGTCACGCAGGACAACATTTTCCTTACAATGATCTGGTCAAGAATGCAGTGAATGAGTGGTTCAAAGCTCAAAATTTTGATCTTTGAACCACTATCTCTTGTGTCAGCACTTTTCTCCTTCTGCAGTTGATGGATCGCCTTTCCGCTAACTATGCATGCATAAATAATTTTCATAATTAAATGCATTTTAATGTCTGAATAGACGGAGCTTAGAATTGTTGTCCACTCTTTTTTTCTAATACTTCCCAAGACAATTGTTTTCCTATTCTAACCATTTCACGGGTATAATATGTGGGACTGTTTTAATAAAACCTGAATGACCAGTATGAACCCAAACCCAGCCACAAACCGAGTTTTTCAAAAACTTTGAGCCGCGAACCGAACCCGAACCGATTTTTGCCTCGATCTGATTCCCTGATCTCCACATGGCTGAATCAAAAGCCTACAAAATTGATTTAAATTTTGCAACAGAAACATTTATGGAATTTAAAGAAGAAGAAAAAGGAAAAAGAAACATTACTCCAACAGAAAAAAAGTTCGATTCAATGGAACACATTGCTTCATGATTTAATTGGTATGCACATTATAATAGTTCAGTATTATGAAGGTTTATGCATCGTTTAAAGCCTATTTTCCGAGATATAGAACACTTATTCTGTACCATTCGTTGTATGAATGTGAGAGTAATGCGTAAATTTGAGGTGCTTTTTACAAAGTGCGCGTTCCTTTCATGTAAATTTGCAAATGTGTCGAATGATGATGCAAGGATCGCACAAAGATCGCACGTACTGCAGCTTTCAAAAGCGGTATCGAGTTGAAAAATATCTTCCTAATGCGAAAGGAGGGAAAATTTAAAATAATGGAGGGGAATAAAAATGGGGAAAAAAGGGCCTCCCAATTCATTGTTCGAAAGATTAGAAATTGTTCAAACAAGCTGAAGTACACCCATTTATGCCTCCAAGTCAGATCATTCATTTGTTTCTTTGTTTGTTTTTATTTAATATTTGTTTATTTTCGGTTCGTTTAAACGATTTCGAATGTTTTTGTTAGAATGTCAAAAGCAGTTTCATATTGATGAAAGTCCTCTCCCTCATCGATATGCTCTCTTCCATTTCAACAATATAAAAGTGACGCATCGCGAGCTATTCAAAGTTGTAAATTAAATACAAACACACTGTTGTCAAACCTAAATTTTTATAGCTCGTGTGATTTCTGCAGAATTTGGCGTTACCCGGCAGAAAGGCTCGCAAGATTTATAAAGTGTCATCTAGGTATACCGGATAAATCCTTATCAAACCTCAATGGGTATTTCAAAGGAAGAGCATACATTATGTTTTATGAGCCCTTCTTCCGCGGTGACTGCCTCAATTGAGGAGTTGCTACCGTACAAGGGGCGGATGTTCTGAGAGACAACAAGACGCCTCCTCGTAAATTCGATTGCTTCATACGAATCATACATACGATTCTAATTACGTACATACCTGTTGTTTTCTCTCTTAACATCTGTTTCTTGAATTCGGTCGAGTATACTCAATTATAATTTGGGTTTGAAATCACTGTGCCAACACTTTTAATGTGTTAGATGTCAGCTCATTACCCGTAATGGAAAAATGCGTCTCCTTCCATTTTCAATTATAATATTTAGTCGGATAACTTGCTGATGGAAAGCCTGGTATTCAAGATAAATGTATGATGAAAACTGCAAATTTGAAGCGAAAACTGGATTTTTCAGGTCCGTTGTCCCCCGGCACTTTTGTGCGAGGGGAGGGGGGAGAGAACACTTTCATAGACATGGTAAGATTCATAAGGAACAAAGGTATTATACAATTCATCTAAAGTGTAAGATTTTGACGCGTGGCAACACTTATTCTCACTCCTAAATGTGAATTGCACTCAGCTTGTTAAAACTGTGTAAGATATACCAAAGTCAAATCCGGCAATTCCGCATAAAATTCCCTCATTCCTGAAAGATTGTCGAGTCTGGTAAAAAATCGTATTTTAATGACATGAATGACTGTTTATCGTTGAGAGGAGGGGAATGAAAAGGGTGCCGATCCTTTTATTTCTCGCTTTCAACAAAATAAGGAAGAAGGTGAAATATTTAGTATTGCCGCGCCCGCCGAGTAAACCTCTGCTGGGCTTCGCGTCATTTTTCTTTGGGGTTCAAAGTGTTCAAAACATCCAAAAGAGAAGCAACGAAGCGCTCTTTAACGTATCTAATTTTGTCGCATGAAAAGAAGCACTGTCGATAGCAAGGGAAGTGGGGCTCCTGCACTCTTAGTAGAGCACATTTATTTTATCCTAACCGAGGGCGGGGGGGAGGAGGAGGAGGAGGAGGAGGAAAAAGAGGAGGTACGAAAACAAAACAGCACCAAGTCTGTATAATCGTATTTTCAACCAAGATCTTTAACAGAACCGGTCAACGTTCTCCTTTGTTGATTGAAACTTTGAGCGTGATAAAGCTCGTTCAAAATAAACTTTGAAGAAGCGGCAGGCAGTGGTCTGAACAGAAAGCTTTAACTAAAGGGGGACCTTGCGTATCGTAATTTTCAAGACAGCAGGGAGGCAGCCTCGATAGAGATCGCTTGAAGCCACCTCTTTACACATGCACTCGATTTTTTTGCCTCCCTAACTTTGGCCTCAAATTGAAAGTTTTGCTAACTTCAACCAAAATCGGTTTAAATAAACTTGGGGCCGATTCCCTATTTGACTTCTTCGTTTCAAAACTTTGTAATCAGCCGTTCGCGAGAAAAATGCCTGATACGGGTGCTCGGCTCACCCTGTATGGCCTATACTCTGTTCAGGATACGATGAAACTTGGTGAGTCAGGTAGAAACGCACTACTTTGCAACGCGGCCTTTGGAGTTGTATGGCCATTGTACTCACTCGGGCTCTTTTCGACTGGACCCTTCTTCGGGAAGTGGCAATACTGTGAATCGGCTGACTATGAATGTTATCTGTGCAAAAGTCAAATTAGAAACGGTCACAGATACGACAAAATGGATGAAATGTATGCCCAACGGGCCATAACTCGTCAAAATTAGTCGAATTTAACACCTCATCATATTCGGAGATTTATTTATTGAGAATGAATTCCATTTATGAGTGTACCTCAATTGAATTGTTTAAATAAATTAGTGTCTGAGGATATCGAGGAGTCAAAGTCGACTAATTTTGACGAGTTATGGCCCTTTGGGCATAAAATTCATCCATTTCGTCGTATCTGTGACCGTTTCTAGTTTGACTTTTGCACAGATAACATTCATAGTCAGCCGATTCTCGGTATTGCCTCTTCCCGAAGAAGGGTCCAGTCGAAAAGAGCCCGAGTGAGTACAATGGCCATACAACTCAAAGGCCCGCGTTGCAAAGTAGTGCGTTTCTATCTGACTCACCAAGTTTCATCGTATCCTGAACAGAGTATAGACCCGTAAATATGGCAACATTTTTCAATCCGCTAAATGGCGCAACTGGTCACTTTTCAAACCCTCATATTTTTTCGGGTACTTTGAATAGAATAGCAGATAGTTTATGCTGATTAGCGGAACGTCATGGCGTTCTTCAATTTTGTAAACGGATTTTTTAAGCCATCGGCAATCAAAATTTGTCAAGAAATAAAGTCATGATTTTTGGCTATCTCTTCAATAAGTATGTGCGTGAGATAGGGTAAATCTCACTCCAATTTATAAAAAAAATTCCGAAACCTATTCTTAAAATGACCACTCTCTTTCTCAACCAATTTTGATGGTTGATGATGCCTTAAGAAATCCAGAAAAAAAAGAAAAACAGAAGGATATTCCACTAATCTCCGAAGTTATAACTTATTACGTGATTGAAACCATACAAAAAAGTATGACAGTTTGAAAAGTGACTGTAGCGCCTTGCGCCATCGAGCGGATTGAAAGAACCGCCAACTTTTGTGTGTAATCACCTTCTTCAAAGTGACTGCGACAAAGAAAAAAAATGTTATAACCTGTGATTCCTTTGATCCACCGCATGCACTATTAAATTTAGAAATGTATCAATTTACACGAAATGTCAACCCTGTTAAAAACTAGCCACGGAAATATCAATCAGTATTAACAAATTAGGGTGGAAAGTTCGCAAGCGTATCAGTGATTTAAAAATATAAGAAGTGTATACGAATTTTTCGGTAATATTTGGCAACTATGTGAAGAACGCTACTCCTGTGATAGATAGGAATGACCGGGTTAAAAGTTATTCTCTAATTTTGCAGAGAAGCAGAGAGGGAAGGAGGGGGGTGAAATTGAGGAGGGTGTAGGAAGTTGCTCTAAACTTGACAACATAATAACTTTAACTTTATTAAACTAATTTTTTCCGTCTATTCTCCCTAGATGAGCGTATCAGTTTGAAGCATCAAACAACGCACACTCTCCGCCGGCGCCGATGCGCGAAATCACGAATGCAAAATCCTGATAGAATGCTCTTTTAAAGCCACCGCTCCAAAAGAGAAAAAAAGAGAGAGAGGTAGTAAATAACGCGAAGTCGTCCGAGTAATTTTTGGACTAAATTGGGGACTGGTTAAGCTGTATTTGAGCCAGGGCTGGAATTTCGCGGCTCTTTCAGTAGACTTTTTTAATTCACCAATGATTTCACTGGTCGACCTAAAGATTATTCAGTCTAGATTATTTTTTTATTTATTTTTTTTCTAATGGAATAATTGAGTGGCTATAATACTAACTCAGCCTATCTCCTAAATTACTGTTAATTTTTTTTATTTTTTTTTATTTAAAATCTTCCTTGTTTAAACTTTTATAATACTAGACTTACTATATATTTATACAAAAATTATTAAATGATTTAAAAGATTACAAAATATCTGTTTCATCCTTGGGAGTTCTAAATTCGATCATGGTGAACTACTGAAAGTCTATCTCCAAACGCTGTCAAACATATGTTTGGATACTTGAATTTAAACAAGTACAGGAATCAATTTAGAATTTTGCAAAAAAGTTTGTATTGGAGCCAATTCGACTTTGATCGAAAAATAGACTTCGATGATATGAGCCACTTCGACCGGTCTCTGATCGGAGCCCATTAAACCGTTCTCCGGCTGGAGCCAATTCAATAATTTAGGCCATTTGGCTGCCAATTCAGTTTATTGCCCAACCTAACCTAATCTAGCAAAGAAACATCACTAAAATAAATCGATACTACCCTTATGGACCGGACCGTGATAGCGTCCCCACACGTATAGGCATTTATATGGTTAATCGGATGTCTCCACAAGCATTGAAACGTATATACAAGACATTGTTATCCCTTAATGTCCTTTTAATTGCCCCGATTTTTGAAGCCTTCTGAGAGCTGCCACCGATATATGCGGTGCGCGTTATCGCGTTACTTGCAAGCCATGTAACGCCGGCTCTTAAAGTATAATTTGCATTGACCGATATGTTTTAAGTAATGAAGTTTTCTTTCATATTGTGGATAGGGTGCGAACGATACAAAATGGCAAAACTTTAAGGTAGCGCATCATTGGAGAATTTTGCGCAGACCACGCAGCGATATAAAGCTCTTGACACTCATCTGCGTTTTTGTGGTATTTTGCTGCTCAAATTCGGCCAATATTCTCAGAAATTAATCATCAGATTCTTTCAACCAACCTTTGGGAACAAAAAATCTGAAATATTTCCCGATCAATGTTGCCGTTTGCCACGGACTTAACGAAATTCCCAAATTTGACGTTTATTAAATTTCATCAGCCGGCAAAAACATTAGGTAAAGAGCAGAGAATTTTCATGAGATATAAAGTTATTCTGCTTCCTTAAACCACCGTTTAAATGTTCTTTCCACTAATATAATCATCATGGGATATTTCGGAAATTTATTTGATGTATGGGTAATTCTCTGGCAAAAATTATTCTTTATGATTGTTTTTTGTCTCTCAGATTTTTCCCTGTTTTTCGGAATGTTTTTTTCTGCATTTAGAAAAAGCTTTTATCCGCCGATATCAATATATAAAAGGATACAGCAACTTTTACCGTATTGTGTCAACACGCGTGGGATTAAAACACAATTTATTTAGTTGACGTATAGGCGCGAAAAAATCCGAAATTAGTACATAGTCATGATTGTCCCTTCAGTGTATCTAAGGTTTTTTTTCTGCTTTACATAAGTGAAATATTTTCAAAATGTGTTTTTGGGTGCAGATACCACTTTTGGATTAAATTTCCACAGCACCTTTGTGATTATTTTAAATACTAAATAGGCCCAGTCGATCAAACATGTCTAGAAGGGACAAAACAAACATAACATTCGTTTGCACATTTTCTTTGAGACAAATTGTCTTGATACATTAACCGGGATTCCGTTCAGGCAAATATTAAACAGAACCCTTGTGAAGGAAATGAGTGCCGTAGAGTTAGACCGTTTTAAGATTAGGCTCGCGGTTCAAAAAAATCGGCGCTTCGCGCGGGCTACGGCGCGGCGCTACGCACCGTCATATTGGGGCAGGGGCCCAATATGTTGCGGATACCCGCACGCGACTTTCTCGCTCCATGTTTCCTATATTTTACAGCATAGAGGTGTACAAGATTATTAATTAAGCATAGTCGTATTTCGGTTCAACAATACTGCTGAGATTAGATAACTCAGAAAGATGATGACTTCCAAAATCAACTTAGCTTTACATTAAGGCATCTGCGGTACAAGAGGAAAGAAACTATACTTGCAAAGGAAATGTGGCGATCCTAATCATTCAAAGAGGGAATGAAATAAGAAGGTAGTTCTCATTTGGAGCTGCATAATTACGGCTCTACTATCACAATTTTTACTTGTCAAGCACTACTATTGGAATCAGAACAGTGAGTACATTTATGATTTTTTAAATAAATCAGTGTTAACACTTGACTTTTGACATCGCTGAATTTTCTCCATTTGAATTCATGTAAAATATCGATTAGGTGGAGTGCACCGTGTACTCTTGATAGTTTGACCTTTTCATGAGTGGAAAGGGACCAAATGCAGCTATGCCAGATTGCAGGCGACACCACTGAATACAAACCTCTAAGTGGTGCTCTCAAAAATTGAAGTTTTACCTGTCTACCCCACCCGGTCACCCCCCTCTCCCATAACTGCCCTTATTTGGTTCTTCTTGGACGAATAAATGCTGCCATTCTATTTGTCTGTCTTATGAGCATATTTTCTCCAAGTTTCAAGAAAACCCTCACGGTGGTGGTCTCGGAAACGGGTATTTTTCCCCATTTCCACACCCCCCTCTCCCATAACTACCCTTATTTGAGTTTTCTCGAAAAAACGAATAATGCCATTTGATTTGTCTGTCTTAGGAGCATATTTTCACCAAGTTTCAAGGAAATCCATAGAGCCATTTCTTAGGAATTTCAATTTTTACCCTATTTGAGGGGTAGAACCCCCCTAACAACCCTCAAATTCAATTTCAAGGAAAAACAAAAAAAAACGCCTCTAGCACTATCAGAAAGAACCCCTCTTGCCAAATTTGGATGCTAATCGACCCATAGGTTAGAAGTTATGATGTACCACAGACGGACGGACGGACGGACTGACGGACAGACATTTTTTGGGAATATGATTTTTTAGTTCAGGGGGACCTGAAATGCCAAGATATGGTAAAACCCCAACTTCGAAATTTTTCATGATGACAATACTTTCTCTCCTTAGGGGGGAGCGAGAAAGTAAAAATCGTGATTCAGAGCGGTTTTCGGTTCACGGTTTGGTTCGTTTCTGTCCTGTTCAAATCCCTGACAGGTCGGCCTCCGTGGTCTGGTGGTCAGCGCAACTGGCCACTAACCCAGAGGTCCCGGGTTCGAATCCCGGCCGAGGTGACAAGATCTGACGGTCTCAGATCTAGTCATCTCGGAAGGACATGGATGTAACTAACACTCTAACTCTCTTTCTAACCTCCTTTCTTCTTCTTCCCTCTTCCATTTCGTCTGTTGGGCCCTAGTTGGCGAAAGAGGACACTTAAACTTCCGGAAAAAAAAGTCCCTGACAGAGACGGGTCTAGGAATATGTCCTTGTCTATCCTTGCCCACTTGAACACTTGTGCCAGAAAATGATAGATTGAGGGCAGTCACGAGACATTTCACTCCTGACGCTGTCCTTCTCTTACATGCGTTTAAATGGAGGAAGAGTCAAGAGAGAGCGAGGCATTATAATTCCGAAATCCCCTTCTGTCTACTCGATATTCTTTAATTTCTACCTCTGTGATAGCAACCCAGTGAAATAGGAGTAGATTGCCGGCCTATCGTCGAGTTGAGGTAATTTTCGGTCGTCATTTCCCGTGGTGATGCATTTTGCCGCGAGTGAACCCAATGTGAACGATGGATATGCCTGCATCCTACAACCGGCTTCGTTTGACCATCCACGTGAGATTAAATAATTGGTTAGATAGAGGCAACAAAATTAATGAGTAATCCCAGAGACTTTTTTTTTACCTTACAAACCAATCGGATTGAGGTGAAAATTGCTTGTTATGCAATTTATCTTTAATTATATAAAGTGTAGATTAATTTGCTTCCTAATTTTAACAAACATCAAAATGGCCATCGGTGTTGATTATACTGTCAATGTATGCTTTAAATCGATCTCCCATTCTAATGTTGGTGAAAGGATGCCAATGCTCCATTAAAATACAGCGTAGTATACTGTATTTTGATTCTGTTTTCCAAAACAATCCAAATTTAGTTACGATAAATTATAAACAAAACGGGCTAAAAATCCCGCATCTTATCTCTACTCATTATTATTATTTTTCATTTTTTCAATATAGCTGATTTTTGACACTGTTATCCTCATCCTCAAAATTGTGTACTATGCGTACGAGTGACGTTGCGTGCAAGTTGGCAACGTTACAGTTTGTTCATTTAAACCCATGAAAAATACCGAATTATTGAGTGTTCAGTCAACACCTTCACATTCGACCTATTGCATGGGTTTAAATGAACACTATCAATGTTGCCAAATTGCATAATACGCTGATGGTGTGGACTTTACGTGATGCGTTTATTCAAGCTGAGACATGAGACGTTACTGAGGTGTCAGAACGAGAACGCTACATTTCTCTCCAACGTTTTCATGCTTATGCTTTGTTTTTCAAGTAAATCCAGGGCACGAAAAAAATTAACAGCTGGTGAGTATTGAAGTAGTCAACGAGAGGGGAAAAAAGTAAAACTGAGTGAGTCAGCAATAGAAGCTAGAGAGCTGAAATAAAGGTCATAAGAAACACTTGTTTTAAGTGGTTGTGCTGGAGTAGGGGGGAAATTACTTTATCTTGAAGGGGTCCCCAGAGGCCACCCCGTATATGAACAACGGTTAATTTATATCCATTATTATAACGGTGGCGAATGCCTCGACAAAAAACACAAAGCAAGCTGATAACGTATGATTTACCTAATGCTCTTATCCGGCCTCTTGTCTCCTCGCACGAGTCGCATTACAGTCAACTCACTAAGGGGCATTGGACCCGAATCCGTGGCCAAAAGGCAAAAGTAAAAATTTCATCAAAGACGAAAACTGTTGACATTTTCCGATTTGAGGAACTAGATGTAAAACATTATGAAAAATTTGAATTTTTGCATAATTATCTTGTCCGCAATTCAGACCGGAACTTTTCATACTTGGTGCTCCTCTAGTCGGCTTCCGCGCATCTGCAGCAACAAGGATATGTTAGAGGTGCTCAGCTACGTTGCCGGTCTGTCTCTCATGAAAAATGTTAAATGGAGAAGAATCATCATTGTAAGTACTATCTTTGACAGTTTCTAATTTATTATTATAATTATTATTTAAATGATTTTTATGAGTCTTTAAAGATATGATAGACATTTTTTGATAAAACGACAAAATTCGGATTTTCAGGAGGTCGTTTTGGTATCGATTTTTCCACGATTCTCCGTGATATTCAAGGAGGAATCAGTCCAAAATGTGTATTTCAAGATGCAAAAGAGGGCTTGTGCGAATACGCGCAGTTCTAGAAGCTATGCATGTTTGAAAATTGGCAAATAAATTGAAGAAAAAAATCATGAAATACTACATTTATCACTGAGTTTGGGCCTGCGGGGTTTTCTTGAGATTTTTAACAGTATTATAAAGTTATACACCATAGTCCCTTTTTCGGCTTCTCTTTTTCAATATAGACAAAAAAAATAAAAAAAAAAAAAATAAGGAAAAATAAAATTTAAAAAAAAAAAAGTTGCTACGGATTAGTTCTTAATACCCCATAGTGCGACTTTGCAACGGGTACAAAAGCAACAGCATTCACATTTCAGCGAAACTTACTGTAGCTCTATAACAACTGCGCTCTGGTATTTAATTTATTTCTGTATTCCTTTCAATTATCCCACGTGCTCTTTTTTCCCTTCTACTTCTTACGCTAATTTCACACCTATACTTGCGCACTTTTGACCTTTTCAGCTTTAAAAGGTAATTAATTGTGTGAACATGGATGGCGCTGAGTTCCTTTGCTGTGAGTTTGTTGTGCTGTTTAAATTCACTTTAAAGCTATAGGGCAGTGGATTTCTTGCAAGGTCTTTCCATTCATGAACCGATTGTCTTATCGTAAGGAAAATTCTAAGAGAAAAACTATGAGCCTATTAAAAAAAAAGTCTGTAATTCGCTTCTTTCAGCCAAAACTTTTGCTCATAATTCATCAGACTCGGAAAAAAATAGCTGGTAAGATTTACAATCATGATGACTGATTTCTGCACCTACCAAAAAGATGGTAAACTTAATCAGATATTGGGTTGAATAGAACAATATGAGCACACTAAAAAGTCACAAAATTCACTCATAGAATCGGACTTTATGGCGGAGCTAAACAGGTATCATGGGAGATTTATCTAATTTGAGACATAATTATCTCTAAGTGTTTCCGCAGAGAAAAAGACAAATAAAACAGGAATATCCCGTAATACTTGCGTAGCTCCGTCATTGTAATCTTGCCGTTACGGACGTTTTCTGTGTTTATTACTGAATTTTAGACTTTTTTAGAGTGATTTTCGTGATTATAGCTGGTTTTTTTTCAAGATTTAACAACTCCTTTTCTTTCAGCAAAAGTTTGCATGAATCCCATTTTGAGACTATTTGATGCTTTCAATGTGATTATCACTCTATTTGACATAGGAATCGATCCTCTATAGCGGTGTAACAAAAGTTCGCCACGTACGGAGCGTTTTGAAGACACCATATATCTTTTTTTCTTCATTTATTTCGATTCGATTTCTCATTAATTTATCCATCCTTCACTCCGTCTAGCTTCTTCATTAGACATTAGCGGCTAATCTAATAACTGACCTTTTCAGTCCACGCCTTAGCTGTGTGAGTATGTGCTGCGCTGAAAATGTGCCATTCGTTTTTATTACAATGCCAAGCCAATACTCGCAGCCTATCGTGGCGCTGCTGGTGGCGGTGGAGGGCCCGGGAGCGACGACCTAAAAATGGTCTGATCCCTTCGACTCGACTGAGACAGAGACACGCCTAAAGGTTTAACATCGTCTGCACCCTTCCCATCAACTATGTAACTCTATCACAGGAGAATACGACAAATTGAGAATCTGAAGGGGGCAGAGTGAATTTCTCCAAGTCAAACCGAGGTTCAAATCAGGGATGTTTCTGCTTGATTTTGTTGACCCATTAAGATAAAGGCAGGTAATATGGCGAGCGAGCCAAGCACTCCCGCAGAGGACAAACGAGCTGAGGCGAGGGGAAGGAAATGATACTGATAACAACAGGCAACCCTGACGGTGTACACGATGATACAGGGTGACGGTTAAGTAAAAATCCTCGGATTACCAGAGAGCTACATCTGTTCTTCGGGTACAGCCACCGCTACTCTAGGGTCTGAGATCGTCAGAAAGTGGCCAAAAATCTGTGGTCAGGCAATTTTTTTTTAACCAATTTTGTCCGAAAGCACAGTTGGTTCAATGTCATTTTTGGTCTATGAGGTTATTTTGTCCATAAGTCAAATTCATCCGGAAAGCTTTGTCCACGTTGAAAAAGTCCAAATAATAATACGGACCATGGTTAATAATATGGTTATGTAATAAATATGGTTTTGGCCAATAGCTATGAAGAACACGCCCGAATTAAAGTAATACAATCTCCTCTCAAAAGTTGTACGTATCAGAAAAAGAAAATGCGTAGATTTATAAATTACAAGTTGATCTCTTTTTGCTACTTGCATTCACGCAATTCATTTAGATGTTTAGTTTTTAACATGTCTCTTCAAAAGCCAGATTATTATTATTAAAAAAATGCATGTATTTATTGTTTTTTCCATAACATTTCATGTGCAGCGGACAACATTTTACATTTATACTCACTAATTTAAAAACAAAAACAAAGCTACTTCTCGTTGGAAACAAGAAAATATTGAGGTCCATTGATATGGAAAAAAAAACTACCGCAGACGATTTTTCTTCTTTATTTCTATATCTTACAGGTTAAGTTTTCATTAGATTTGCCTCTGAAGAGTGTAGGCAATCATCGCACAGTAACAAGAACCTATAATGACAAAAGCTTATACCGGCTGAAGTTTACGGTGGAAATTTTTGTTGGATGGACGATTAATTTTTGGACAAAACGTATCCAAACAAAATATTTTGGATAGAACGTTTAAGTAAGACGAAATATATTGGTCGAACTGTTTTGCCACCGAAAAATCAGAAAGTGAACTCATCAATGTATCATTCATACATTTTTAAGACCAATTTTTATCACAAAGAATGCTTTTAAAAAAGCATTCTTAATTATTCTTAATTTATTCCTATAAATATAATTAAAAAGTTTTAATTTAGGCTGAAAAAAGGTCGAAAACGACGATTCTCGATGTCGACTTATTCACTGCTTTTTTGGATTTTCTGTTACACAGCTGTCCCTGCCTCCGTTCGTTTCTGACACACCTGTTTAGATGAGCAAAGAGAGATATAGGCAAATTCCTGGATATGACTCTGACACTCTGAGTCTAGCAATGCACAAGGCCCTGCCTCCGTCCTCCAAGTGACATCTACTAGGTGGATCTGGTAAACGGTTTGTCCGTATTTTCTTTTAAACATATTTTTTAATTGACATGAACTGTAATGAAATTAGTTTCAACTGTGGTTTGATAGGTAAACCAAAATAACTATTTCAACTTGTCAAAAACTGATAACTGTATACATAGCAGTATAGAGCACCATAGTCAAACGTATTTCAAATATCTGAAAAGGAGATTTCCTGGGAAACTAAAAATCTAAGAAATGAGAAGAGAATGATTCGCTGCGTTTAAGGTATAACAAAGCTTTGTTGATCGACTTGCTTGCTAGTTGTCAACCGAACAACAGAAAGCGACAAAAACAGAACAGTATGAATATAGACACCCTATAACTGGGATTATCAATCTAAGGAGAAGATAGGAGGATCATGTGATGTAGGGGAGTTAGAGTTTTGTAACGAGAGATCGATTCACAACATCCTCCCGTTTTGTGAGGGTGTCACCCATACCACGACCACACACGAGTCACAACCTATAAATCGACCGTCATTGATTGCAATAATTATTGATTATTTTTAGACAGAACTTTAGCTGTGATTAGTTTCTGCAAAAGAAAAAGTAAAAAGTATACTTTCAGTTACTTTATTTATTTATTTGGGGGGGGGACTTTTTCTTTGGAAATATACCTAGTAGCCTTCTCAACTTGCGGAAACGCGCAGTTTAATATACTTCTAAAGAATTTATAGGATATGATATCAGTAGAGCATTGATTATTACCGAAATATGATGCAGAAGATCTGTTTGCCACGTTTACGTACTGGTATAATCCAGTATAACCCTAGCAGTATCCAGGGGTTTGGTTTGATAGGTCAGCTTACAATTAGTCTAAATGGTAAAACTGCTGACAATTGTTCAATTTGCGGATTCCTCACTGATGATGAGGGAGATAGTAGAAGGTGTCTCTCGTTATTGGAGTGTAGATTGTTGTTTCCACAAGCATTATCATGGGAGACAAAAAAAAAGAGTATAGGAAAGGAAATGAGAGGGAGAGAGAGAGAGAGAAAGAGGAAGAGAGCGAGAGAGAGAGGGAGATTGGAGGGAGGAAGGAGATGCCGAGAGGGAAGAAAGAGAGACATGTTTTGAAGATCCTATACAAAATCTTTTTGAGGTTTCTCGATACTCGGGCGGTAAAAAAAAAAGCGTAATTCGAGTTGTAAATACTGAACGCTTCAGTTGCTGTCATTACGATTTACTTTAATCCCTGATGCCTAACTGAGCGGCGTCACATCACATCGCTCCGAATGCATCATCATCATCGTGACGGGCAACGCGGGGCGTGCGAAGCGAAGCGGATCTCCCCTGATCAAACTCTGAAAACACGGGTGAGACGAAGTGTAGAGGTGTAGCAAATGAGGGTGGGGGGGGGGGGCAGGGAAATTCGTCAAATTCCTCTACACCAAAGAAGTAGCGCCGATCAACTTTGAAAGGCTGAAAAAGTGGGTCTGGCGCGAAAATAACATCCCAGCGCTCAGCCTGTGATTAACCGGGAACAGAATTTTCTCTGAACTTCGTCACGCGGCACTTCCCCACCCAGGAGTTACCTGAGCATTGGCCTAAAGTATTAAAACAAAACTTGAAGCTCCTGAGCCCCTAGTAGATGTAGACTGCAGGTATAGGCTCGTGGTACTCCTTTTTCCTGAAAGCCGAGCCGAGATTTTAAGTTGAGCGAGCATTTGAAATTACAACATTATGACATGATCAATAAAAATTTAGGAGAAAGCTTTGAGATGCAGGCGGAAAAAAATAATAATTGGTAAAATTCACTGTCATGCGATACACGATTTTGGCACCTTCGCGCAAAGATGGTATACACTTTATTGACTTTGAGATTTTTTTTCTTTTCAACAATTTATTTAATGACGTCTTTGTAATGTACTAACATCGTAACATGCATATATTACAAATTAATCCATTTTCTTATACAATAGTTTAGCTAATTATATAGTGTTTGGGGTTGAGTTTTTGAACCTTAGCTGGGATGTCCGATGGACATTCTGACTTTGTTTACCTTGACAATAATAAATTATCTGAATGTAATCTACTTACATAAAAACCACTTTAAGAAAATTTAATGATCTTTAACTAAATACACTAAATACAATACAGTAATAACTTTTTCGACTTTGAGATGATAGAACAGAGCTTTCGGGCAAGACTAAGTTGAAGAGTCAAGTCCACTATAATCGCATGTAGGAGCCAAAATCATTGACCCCGGTAGTGAATTTTACGAAAAATATGTACAATGCAGGAATGGACCTCCGGTGAGCAATTTTACCGTTTAATTTTGACGAACGGATCAATCATTCAGGCAGATCTTATTTCTCTTAGAGGCCGTGATCTCAAGTTGCGTTGGCTAGGATAAACACATTATTAACGTGGCGTTATTAATAAACATGAAATGGAAGTTTTAAGATCAGGATATGAGCTGTGATGGACGTACATTTTACCATTTAATTTTAAGAGGCCAGGAAAACAATTAATCATCAAGTATTGTTAACTCTTTAAGGACCACCCCCTGCTTATTGAATTGTTCTATATTCAAAAACGAGATGTACAATTATTTATTAGCATGAAATGTGAATCTAATGGGTGAAACTTAAACGTAATTGACTTGGAAGGTTTTTTATGGGTTATAGAGAAAGACGTGAAGGTACAATAATTTTACCTATCTTCCCGGGTGTACTTTGGAGTCCATTACGACGGGTAACTGATGAGTGTTGGAGGAAGCGATGTTTACTCTCGAGCCGGGCCAGCCTACAGTATTGCTTTTATAACTATGCCTCCGTCAACTTTAGACATCAGAGTCATCACGCGGCGAGTTTTGCATTTCGGTAGCATTTTAGTGTTAAATACCACGCATTCGCAAACGAGAACTGTATACAGGGTGTTTCAGGTAACCTGCCCGGCATGGTTTTCTTGAACGGGTTGACCATAAAAAAATTCGAAAACGTCAGTTTAGCAGTAATTTGGACCTGAAATTTCATTTGAAAATACTGTCACAACTCAAAATTTGGTTTTTGGTGGGTTTTCAGGGGGGGACCTTCCTAATCTCGATATTGCCAAATGACAATCCCTATCTTGTGATACCTCATTTTAAAGGGAGTAAAAATCCAAGCATCTTGTCTTTAATCAGAAGTCGGTGTCTGTTCCCGTGTTCGAGATATAGAAGGTTGAAGGTCAATTTAAGACCAATTTTCAGAAATCCTTAACTCCTACAAGAAGAGTCGTAAAACAAAAAAAAACTGCACTTGTAAAATGCTATACTTGATGATAAATTTTAAGCAAAAATAAGTATTTAGAATCAAATAAACCGGAGGTCGACTTTTAGGCAGCTTAACATTTTTGGCGTGAAAACCCCCATTTATCAACATTTTCAAATGGCAACCCCTATCTTACAATACATCATTTGAAAAGGCTTAAAAAGTTGTGCATAATGGGTCAATCAAAAGTTCGATATTGTTTTTCTTATTCGACGAATCGGAAAGCGAAGTTCGATTTGGAAAATTTTTCGACCCTGTAAATAATGGATCCTATCGTGTGATACATCATTCGGAAGCACTTAAAAAACCAAGCATTTTAACGCAAACAGGAAGTCTCTACCTTTTTGCGGTCGAGATACCGCAAGTCAAGTTCAGTTTCTGGTTAGAAACATTTTTTTTTTTATGCAAAAGTATCGATTTCTTGATGGTTCAATAAACCCAATGGTCGATAAATTCAGACATATGTTTACTTCGAGTTTATAATGTTTAATGTTTAATGCCGTCACTCGAGAGGATCTTTTTTTTGTGATATTTGTTGCTTTCTCAAGGATTATTAAAAAAAACAAACAAGTTTAAAGTAAACGAGCCCTGTTAAAATAAAATATTCAGTTTTGATCCTTTGGTTTATGCCTCAGCTTATGTTCTGAAATTCGTGTCCATCGAATGCGTCGGTTCTGCACGTTGCGCCCTCATGTTGTCTTGAAACTGTTGAATATAATCAGATAAAGGGCTTGTGTGGATTAAAGAAAACGCAGTCTCTCGCTACGACGCCTCTACATGGTTTTAGCATCAAAAGTCCATTCAGTGATTTAAAATTGTTTGCTCCCGACGCGTGTGGGTGAATAAACGCGCTTGGTGGCTAGCATTTCGTTATTGTGAAAGCGAAGGTGCAAACAATGGAAAGTAATTACAGGATTCATTAAGACGTGAAAGCGGAGGGATTTGTTTACACCGACGAAATCCCGTAAAAGGAAAAGCGTCAGGGGTCAGGGACTGGAAGAGGAAAAGAGAAACGCAGTGAGGAAGAGAGAGGGGGTAAGAGTGAGAGAGAGAGAGAAGAGGGGGTAGAGAGAGAGGTTAGGAAATTAATCTTCTCGGGGAGTCGAAGCGGCAACTTTCACTATCCCTGTGGACTTTCAAATTCAACGCTTTTCACTCGGAGGAGCTTCTTTCCTCTCACACCTCATTCGAGGAAAAATACAAATTATTTGGGAAAGAACCTCAGAGCAACATCATTTTGATGGTTTGTTTCAGTTGCGTCACTTCAAGTGTCGCTTAGGGGATCAAAGGCTGGTGACCTTTTTATTTCTGTCCTTACCTAGATCCTTCGCTTGTGACTTAAGTCACAGAGTTCGGAAAAATCGTTTTTTCTCCATTCATGCAAGTTTAAGGGTAAAAAGTAAAAAAAACAAAAAATACGTGAATGGTAATAAAAAAGCTCTTAGCTTGAAAATTGTATCCCTTATTGTATTTCCGTTTTAAAATGCATAAATGGCGACCGATTTCCCTAATTTGACTAATTTTCATCTAATATGCCATGGGTAATGGGTATGTGTGGGTAAATCGCTCTTGGAACTCTTTCAATGAAGCGTTGATCTGAAAAGCTAAAAAAACCCATAAAGGAAACGAAGGCAGGTACTTTCAGATAGGGAAAGGTAGCTAAAAAAAATCGAAATGGAATAGCTCCATCCAATGTTCAGCTTTGAAATTGCTAACTCTAATGCTCTATGTTCGAATCCAAAATCAATTAACGGGGGAGGGGTGAAGAGTAGCCGTCGGAGAGGGCCGTAAGTTCACTAATTTCTCCCTCGCCTGGGTTTCCGAACGTTCGACCCGTTTCTCACACCTCATCCTCCTCTCCGCCTGCGTGGGGTCCACACCTGGCTCTGTCATCAGGGAAATCACCTATAACATTCTAACTGTCCATACAACTGACTGCTAGATTGGTTTTTCTATACCCAACTGCTCGGATTCGGCTTTTGACCCCTCCTCTCACACCCCTCCAAACTTCCCTCTTCTCCGCAACACAGTTTTTCTGCGTGTCATTTCTACCGGTCCTTTCACCTAGCACTCGCCGGACCCTGCGTGAATTCACCGCCGAGAAACCAAAGAATATGGCGTAACAGAGAGCACCACAGATAACCATCATGAGAATTCAGCAGGGAACCTTTCATTTGAGTTTTCGTCAACCGAAGCTGCATTTGCGACTGTAAAGAAATTCGATTTGGACCGGGGCCAATTTTCCTAACTCGATTTTTGTTTGCAGATGAGACCAATAGAGCAAGCACAAAGCTTGTGACAGGTGTCCATTTTTCCAGCTAGAATCAGGTTGGGATTCATCGATACAAAAGCCCAAAAGTCGTCTACTATTGAATGATGTTATGGGTAAAATTGAGGAGCTCTATGGACAAAAAAATGGTGCCCTAAAAAGGGTCGTTTACAAAGGATGCTGGTAAATTCGACTTCGGAAGAAGGAGTTCACATTTTCAGGGAAGTAGATGATCAGAAGGAGCCAGGTGAAGTGAGACGGTGCTAGACGTCTACTTGGCTGGAAGGCACTAACAAGACTAGCTGTCTGATGTGTATAGGGCATTTTATAAACCCGCCTAAAAGCGTCGGAAAGCGCACTGAGAAAAGAGAATTATAGTTTAAGGAAAAATTAGGTAGACTGTCGAAAATTATTGCTGGGCTCTCACAATATTACACCTCAACATTAAATGATGTGTGCTGGAATCCACCAAGAATTATACATCCGACAACTAACTGATATTGTAACTGAAGTATACTTAAGTTGTACAATAAATCAGTCAGTGAAGTATGCGGCTTTCGCCGCGAAAGCGCTTCATCGTACGAGGGTTGTCCGTAAATTAAGGTCTCCAAAGCTGTTTCACATAGAAAAAAATCATTTTATTAAAAAAACAAGTACAGATTCTGAAAGCTTGAACTCTTAGCTTTTTTTTCTACGTAGTCGCCATTACGATCGATACATTTTTCATGTCTCTCAGAAAGCTTTTTCAAATTCGCGCCATACCCCTCTCCCGCTACCTCGCATAGTGAGGAATTGATAGTTTCTTCGAGCTCCTCAAGACTCCCAAGTGTTGTTTCAAGTTGGGGAACAAATAATAGTTGTTTGGGGCCAAATCAGGACTATATGAAAGGTGGTCGATGGTTTCCCATCCGAATTTGGCGATGAGAACTGTCGTGACGAGGAGGACGTGAGTTGAAAGCGGGCGTTGTCACGGTGTAAACGGACTCCTTTGGTCAGCCAACCTCTCCTTTTGTTCTGTATGGCCTGGCGCAGTTTTGTTGGTGTCTTGCAGCACCTTTCCTCGTTGATTTTCGTACCTCTTTGTAAGCAGTCGACCAGCAAAACGCCTTTTTTGTCCAATAATACAGGCCACAGGGTCATGCAGAACAAAAGGAGAGGTTGCCTGACCAAAGGAGTCCGTTTACACCATGTCAACGCCCGCTTTCAACTTACGTCCTCCTCGTCACGACAGTTCTCATCGCCAAATTCGGATTGGAAACCATCGACCACCTTCCATACAGTCCTGATTTGGCCCCAAGCAACTATTATTTGTTCCCCAACTTGAAACAACACTTGGGGGTTTTGAGGAGCTCGAAGAAGCTGTCAATTCCTCACTATGTGAGTTGGCGGGAGAGTGGTATGGCGCGAATTTGAAAAAGCTTTCTGAGAGACATGAAAAATGTATCGATCGTAATGGCGACTACGTAGAAAAAAAAGGTATAAGAGTTCAAGCTTTCAGAATCTGTACTAGTTTTTTCAATAAAATGATTTTTCTATGTGGAACAGCTTTGGAGACCTTAATTTACGGTCAACCCTAGTATTTTCGCGAAACGGTTCTTTTTTTCTCTTGGCCTTGAGCTGCGAACGACCTCTTCGCTGAAACTAAGGATTAGTGAGGACATTTCCTCCAGAGATTCTTACCAGCGGGTGTCTCCTGTCCCCCATACGCCCACATAGAGTGCCTTTGTATCTATTCCGCCGATGAAAGTCACGATGCACTAGATATTTAATTCCGACCTATCAAATAATAAATACCTCATATAATACACTAGCCGTTCCAAGCACCCTAAAGGCGCCCTTCAAGGCCAGCATTCGAGGGGTACGGGCTAGTTGGTATGGTTTCAGAAAGCTAGCAAGTTTGTTTTTTATTTAAAGAATCATATAATAATTGTTAAACGAACGATTAAAGAAGAACGGTAAAAATTACTGGCAAAAATTGACGGAGCAATAGTATTGGAGCGCTCAGGTTTAAGCGATGAACGTAAGGACCGAGAGAGTTGCAACAGTCTTAAGACGGGCGACAAAGATTGAAAATTTGAATGACCAAGTTCTCAAGAGATTCGCGAGGAAATTCTGTCGAGCGTAGAGCGGGTAGGGAAAGGGAAAGGGAAAAGGACAGATATTTTGAGTCCAGCGCAGCGACACGGCTCGGAGGAGGGAAGGCAAGAGACAGAATAAGTTCCCACCGCTAGTTTTAAAATTCAATTTGCAGCGCTCACAGAGCACTTTTTTTCGAAAATAATTTCAGCGATTTCCTCGAAATACTCTAAGGAATCATCGTGCAAAAAATTCGTTGCTCCACCAATAATTGACGACAATGATAATATTCATTCAAAGTAGGTAGATAAAAGGTTTTTGGTTTGCTGAATTCATTTTTGATATTAGTTTTTCGAAATTCCTATATTCAAGAAGGCCGCCAATAAGCATGATTATGGTCGCCATCTTGGATTTTGGAATTTTCAAAAACTAATATCAAAAATGAATTCAACCCCAAAAAACTCATATCTACAGAGTTTGAATGAAATTCATGAATTATTGGTGGAGCAATGAATTCTTTCGTATAATCGAAAGTCGGCAAAACCCTATTTTTGGCCTAGATTTGAAACTTTGCTCGGTCAAAACTCTTTAACTAACGTTTCGTAGCAACGCGGTTTGCGTCATTCGAAAGCTTATATAATCAGTTTTCTTTTCAAAAGTTTTTGGTTCAGATTCCTACATTGCGCATATTTTTCAAACTCAAAAAACAGTTTTTTTTTTTAAATGTCAAAAATCCAAAAAATGGCGCAAACGCACTCAAATATATTTTAAACTAAACGTCGTAGCACATCAATCGAAAAAAAAAATCCATAAAAGACGCATCTTTTGACGCAAAGTTCACGTCAATACCTTTGTTTTTTCAAAAGTTACTGAGCATTGAAGGATTTGACTTTGACCCCCTGCCCCACGGTCCGAGTTGACCAAATTTAAAAAAAACTGCACATATTCTGATAGCTGACGCTTAGCTCTATCATTCCTGACAGTTTCATCAATTTATGCGGGGGGCCACTCCTAATGGTGGCTGGATGGACCTTTCTGTGGTGTTTTTTAGTAAGGAAATGAAAGTACTCGTTGTGCTAAAACGAGGATACATTTGGTTTCTAACTGGTTGATGGAACAAATAATCGAGTAGTACCTAGCAGTACCGAATCTTTTTGACGGAATTTTGATTGTGTGATGAAGCTCATTGACTAACGTGATGATGATGATGATGATATTAAGATGATAATGACGATTAAGATGATGATTGATTGAGTCAAAAGGCTGAGAGGAGAACTGAACAGCATTTTATCAAAGAGACCTCTTGATATTATTTATCAAGATCCGCATTCACTATTCCAGTCCTCAAAGGGAAGTAAAAGAAGTCACGATGCGTGGTGACGATCTCTGTACATCTCTTCAGCGGTGTCAGATTTATTTATCCATTTATTTCGAATGTAAGGACAAATAACGAATATATCGTCGACGATTTGACGCAACCCGCGACACATTACACATTTCGACAAAAAAAAAAGCAAAACAAAACAAAAACGAACAGAAAACCTACACTTCCCTTGTTGTTGTTTTTTTTGTTTCTTTAAACAAAGAGTATAAGATTCAAGCTAAGCTCAATGCCGGTTACGTTATGAAGCCTCCATAGCAGAAATAGAGTAAATTCCCAATCAGGCGATTATTTTACAGAATTTCAAATCACCAGAGACACAATTGTAAAGCTGCATGAATCGGATCAAACACTTGTCCAAGTTTTGTTGCTCGGTAATTGGCATCTTGAACGTGACAACGCTGTCTTGCTTTTTCCAGCCGAGATTCCTTGTTTATAGAAAACTTCAGATTCCCCGACTTGGGTGAAATTCGAAAAGCGGCAAGGTGGGACTGTTGTTGATGGCAGGGGCGCGGGGGAGTGTGCAGGGAATATTCCTGAAAAAAAGGAGATTGGAAAAGATGCGGAGGCCGGTTAGTAAGATATGGCAGGAACTGTCGAGTGCTCTTAAAATTGACGCTGCGACCGTCATCTCTTTCGACCTGCAGTCAATCGGTTTCGGAGACTTCCCTTAATCAGTCACTTGAGAATCGGAGGCCATATTATGTTCGCAATCAATGGTTCTGTTGCGTACTTGTGCCACAGCAAACCTTGATTCTTATATGAAACTTGGCAAAAATAACGATGCACACATTAAACATTTTCAAAAACCATTCATTGACTCCGGAAGTTACTTCGATTTCAAACAACCCGCGCTACACGACACACTATTTGCACCTGCATACTACTATACGTAAACGGATCCACCGTGTATATGTAAACAACCTTGTCACCACAAAATCATGGAATTCCCTTCTGAATAAATGAAATATTGGCTGCATTTGCTGTCTGGTCTTTTCTGGCTCACTAAAGATTACAAAATAATACAAGAAATGCACTCTTAACTGTATATATCTTAACTAAGTGTTAGTAAGTTTAGTAGATGTTTCCATAAACGCGGTTGTTTCGTCTTACTAGTTGTATGTCGGTGATAACATAGTACCTATAGTGTAGAACGCTGTTTGAAATGGAAAAGATTGCCTGAGCTTATGATGATGAAAGGATTTTGAAAGATTCCAATGTGCGCATGGTTATTTCCGCCGAATTTTATACGTTCAAATGTGTCAAATTGCTGTAGCAAAAGTACATCAATTGACAACCGAAATCAAATTAGCAACTGAAGTCGTTATCAGTTGTAACCATCTCGTTTTTACATTCTAACGTGTTTTTCTGATGCATAATTCCATTTTTCGAAAATATAGAATGAAGTGCTTTGAGTTAACGGAAAGAATTATGATCTTGAGGGCAAAGTAGGGGAGATCGTAGTTTTTGAATCCATAATCGATTAATTTTCATAATTTATCAGGGTGGATATTAGCAGTATAATATCCAGCGCCCTGGTTTCAATGAGCCTAATGGTACTCTGATGAATAACAATTATTTTCATCCTAAATAGTTGGTTTCATTGAAATCGGTTTGCCTGTTCACCGCTAAAATCCACCTCGAATACTTTTGAAAAGTTATTGAAAATAGGGTACACATGATACATCTACTAAGTGCGTTGCGTACTGCATGTCTTTTTCCTCGCTGATGGTGCGTTAGTGGGTGACCTCCATTGGTATTGGTGCATTGCGTATTGCATATCCTGGCCAGGGCAGTCAATACACAACGCATACAAGTTGCCATTCAACACATGTATTAGTTACATTGCGTATTGCGTATCTATGATCCCGCTCGAATTAAAGTTCGTCGATGACCGCTATATAATCAAATACCCTTACATTTTCAAATTTCTTTAAATCCTACTTACAGACTGACTATTACAGTTAGACTAAGGCTTGCTCTCAGTGACGTTGTATGAAATCCAGAAACTTCGCAATTTTCCCATTTTCACCAACTGCACTGAGCACGAACCAGCCTTCACTGGTTCGACCTTTTTCATGCGTTTCAATGGACTAAATGCAGCGTTGCCAGATTTATATGCTTGCTCTCTGGAGTAATAATAACTTGTTTTTTAAATACTTTTCTCAAGTTAAGAAGTGACCATCACATTTTTTACTGTTCCTGTTATTTCATACCCAAAATTCACAAAGTAATCACGATCAGTTTACGACAAACGTTCCCAACAAACTATTATTGAATTTGGACCACACATCTTGAAAATAATAGTTTGAACGTATCTCGTAGGCAAATGATCAGACTCGAAACTATAAAAGTATATTCTCCACAGTCCACTTGTTATAATGTAATTGGACAGTTTTCCAACACTGCACTAAAAAGTGGGGATAATGTCGACAGGTTTCTTGAAAATAAATAGATTCAAATAATTCTCGCTCACGGGAGACGATCTCGACAGGGACATTTTGAAAAGGGTCATCAAGTAGATCTCAAAAACGCCCGATAAACAGAGCCGAGCATGGGCTGGCGAAACGGGGTGAAATAAAGAGATTGGGGATCACTACGGACGATTCGTATCAATGCTATTCAACAATGACGATGTCAGTTGATTCGTGCTGAAATTGAGTAGGCTCGTTGATTCATCTCAAATTGAATTCGCTCTCTCTCTCCCTCAAATTGATGAACACATATATAGGTGTGGACGCTGGACAGTATTTCTGGACCAATCAGAGCGCAAGTAATTTGCTGACCCTCTATTTTACCATCTCATCGATCCTCTTCCGTGAGCTTTCATCCTCTTTCGAGATATGTAAGTACTGCGTGTGCATCGACCTTACATTATACAACTGAAAATATATCGCTTTCAGGTGAAGTTTTTGAGTCTAATGCCGATTCCGGCCACCAGAGCACCATCCCCTGGTAAAAATGGTCCATACAGGTCCATAACCAATTACCGATACAGTATGGATACGTATGGATCCATATAGATATATGAATAACGTACGGATGCACGATTGTAGGTGTTTATATTCTTACAGATCCATGCCATTCTTTGTCCACACTCTATTTGGGGAATTAGTTATGGACCTGTATATGGGCCATTTCTACCAGAGCCGTTGGATAATATCGTCAAATTACTGACCAAAAGTAATTTCTATCTAAGAAAACGAAAGGTCAGCTACTACATAATCATTGAATTTTGTCTGCAAAATATCTCGCCATTATTTTCAAAAATAATTTGTTCACTAAAAGTACCAAAATATAGATAATCAAATCGATTTTTTTTTTTTTATGAAAATGTCAGTGGCGGCTCGTGCACTCTGGCAACCGTGCACTTTTACCATTTAAACGTATGCAAAAAGATCGATACTAGGTGAGGCGCTACGCCTCACCAAGTAATCGATTATTTTACACAGTTTTAAATGGAGGAAATCCATTGTTGCCACATTGCACGAGCCGCTGCTGGAAAATGTTATAATCTATTTTTCGTGCTTTTGGCCTAATTTTTGAAAGTATTGACAAGATAGTTTTGCAAAAACATTCCTCAGATGGTTATCTAGTGTATCACATTTGGTACCTTTTGAAACATAAATTACTCTTCACCTGTGATTTGACACTAATTGAACGATAACGTGCTATGGTCCGAAAACAGCACCCTAAAGATACACCTTAAGATGTTTCTCCAACGCTCGGAACTTTACAGTCTTGTCATATTCAGAGGACAGTAATAATTGTGTTCGACTTGAGATTCGTTCTAAACAAAGAATGAGAAAAAGGATCCATCTCCTTTCTCGACCCATTTTTTAAGACGCATCGACGGCAAAAACTTACAATAAAACGCGTGATCTGGTGACGTTGCACATTGTCCATTTAAACCTGTGAAAAAGGTTGAATATACTGTTGTTTGCTGCTCATCCAAGCGTTCGATATTTCCTACAGGTTTAAATGAACGAAATTCAACGTTACTAGATCACACACGCTACGCCAAAGCTGGTCTCAGATCTCGGCATCTAGGGCGAGTATATGGATGTTCATATTTCCTTCTACTTCTCTTCAATCTACTAGCCATTAGTAGCCAACCAGCATAGCCATGAATCAATCTTCCGGGAAGAATCTATTAAAATGGAAAATTAGAAGACTATTGATTTTTCACTTCGCATCATCAGATTCAATCAACTGAATATTATTAGTGAGTATTATAGACTTATTTACTGTGACGATATAACGCTTCGATAAATCGATTTGTGGCCAAAAAAACCACCCCTTTCTCAATGCAGAGTGGTTGAGCAATGGGTTGAATTCGTCACAAATCGATGTATCGAAGCGATAAACCGTCACACTAAATGAGTATATACAGGGTGTCAATTAAAAAAGGAGCCAGGCTTAATATCTCGAAAACGGCTCCGAATTTCGAAAAACGCTGAAACACGTGTTCACAAGTATTTCAAGTGGGGACCCCCATTTTTTATTTGATAATCAAAACGAGAGTAAAATTCTAAGACTTTTGGCGCAAACCGGAAGTCGATATCGTTTTTCGTGTTCGATATATCGAAGGTCAAAGTTCGATATGGACCCATCTTCAGAAATTCGTAACTTTCCTTTAAATAGTCCAAATTTCAAAAACTGTGGGTCTAAAATGCTCTACAGAGCAAGCACTTTTCAGAAAAAAATTCAATTTTAACAGAAATTTAGTCAAAATTTGGTTTTAAAGCCCCCAAACAATTTTAACGTTTTTGGCCCCCACGGGGGGCTATCAGAAAAATTTCGAGAGACGACCCCTATCGAGTGATACATCAATCGAAAGGCGTAACAAACTGAGCATTTTGGCGCAAACCGGAGGTCCATATCGTTTTTCATATTCGAGATATCGAATGCCAAAAGTCGATTTACATAATGCGATATCTCGAATATGAAAAACGATATGGACCTCCGGTTTGCGCCAAAATGCTCAGTTTGTTACGCTTTTCGATTGATGTATCACTCGATAGGGGTCGTCTCTCGAAATTTTTCTGATAGCCCCCCGTGGGGGCCAAAAACGTTAAAATTGTTTGGGGGCTTTAAAACCAAATTTTGACTAAATTTCTGTTAAAATTGAATTTTTTTCTGAAAAGTGCTTGCTCTGTAGAGCATTTTAGACCCACAGTTTTTGAAATTTGGACTATTTAAAGGAAAGTTACGAATTTCTGAAGATGGGTCCATATCGAACTTTGACCTTCGATATATCGAACACGAAAAACGACATCGACTTCCGATTTGCGCCAAAAGTCTTAGAATTTTACTCTCGTTTTGATTATCAAATAAAAAATGGGGGTCCCCACTTGAAATATGGGACTTGATCCCCCTGGGGCCCCCCAGGGGGGACCCCCGAAATTGAGGACCCCCTCAAAAGATGCCCCCTTCGAAATAATCGAACACGTGTCTCAGCGTTTTTCGAAATTCGGAGCCGTTTTCGAGATATTAAGCCTGGCTCCTTTTTTAATTGACACCCTGTATAGCTTTCGCACGATGTACAAGCAAAGCCATAAATCCTGCGTCGACGATTCGACGCAACTCGCACTACACATAAAATTAACGCTCTCTTATCTTTCTTTTCCTTTGTTCTCTCAAGACCGAGAAAGGTTCAGGCTACGTGTAGCGCGGGATGCGTCGAATCTACAACGCAGGACTGATGGCTCTGCTTGTTCGTACAATCTGACAGATAGTTGCAGTCTGTCAATTTGAAGTTTTGAACCCATACGAAAGGTCGAATTCGAAGGCATTTACTTAAAAAAATTAATTGGATGGCTCTTTTTCAAGGATGGAGATGGACAAAACATGTACAGTCGGCGAATTAAATAATGTCAGTTGACTCCGGACAAGGGAGACCACCAGCGATGCTTCTATTCATCGTGTTAAGTATTGCAAATTGCATACCTGAACCAAAATCTAAGGCGTTGACTGACACTATTTCATTCACTGACTGTAACTTCATTTTTACTTTGTCAGGTTAACGCTGAGCCACTGATTACTCGATATTTGACCACGCTGCGATCGATGCAGTCTTCTGCGCTCGGTTTCAATATGCGAGTATTGCTGCAGGCTGTGATCCAACACAGCATAGAGAAAGTGATGACCGATGAGTTTGCAGAAAGCAAAGCAGGGCTAACTAGAGGAGAGGGTAAGGGAGGGAGAGAAAGAACAGAGAGGAGAAGGGAGAGTGGAGAGAGGAGAGTGGATGAGAGAGGAGAAGTGTGAGAGGAGAAGGGAGAGAGGAGAAGGGAGAGAGGAGGGAGGAGAGAAGAGAGAAGAGAGAGGAGAGAGGAGAGAGGAGAGAGGAGAGAGGAGAGTGGAGAGAGGAGAGAGAAGAGAGGAGAGAGGAGAGAGGAGAGAGGAGAGAGGAGAGAGGAGAGAGGAGAGAGGAGAGAGGAGAGAGGAGAGAGGAGAGAGTAGCGGAAGCTCTAAAGCGATTAATTACGTAAACTTCATTAACGAGGAATCCCTATTCTCTGACTCCGTAGAATCGTCCAACAGTGATACGACATCGAGAACAGTAGACCATAGAATGGAAACGTGTTGCACTTTGCACAAAAAATAACCAGTAAAAAAATTGCTTAAAGGGTTCGACGGAATTTGTTCTAATGTATTTAAGACATTGTAAGGCATGTTTGTCTGCATAGATGCACAAATTCTACGAAAGAGAAAGAAATTAACTAACCAGTAACCCTCTCTTTTCTCAATCGACGTACTATCGACGAATTAAAGATTGTCGCGAGATTTTCACGACCTAAGTTTCACCTTCAAGGTTCCTGTTCGGCCACTCTTCATACTCCTCACACCTTGCAGGCGAGGTGTCTGTGTGGTTGGGACGGGAAAGACGCAGCAGATCAGACCCACACTCCCACCCATAACTGAACATGCGTGAAAATATTGCGACAATCTTTAATTCGTAGATAGTACGTGTTCAACAAGGGTAGATACATGGGCGGATACAGGATTTTGTCAGGCTCTCTCCTCCTATTTAAATACGTGTGTTAGAAAAGGGTGGATGTGGGGGCTAAATAAGTCACCTGAAGGCCCCCTCTGCTATCATTTTCTAACACACATATTTAAATGACTGGAGGCAGAGAAAGACAAATTCCTATATACGCCCATGGGTAGATAGAAAGACGGAACCCCCTATTTTTTCCGGTTTTTCCTACATCCTATAAGCTATAGAAGTCCTCACCAGGCGAAACCTGAAAAACACGTATATATGTATATTGATTGATTTACGAACAAAACGTAGGACGTCAATAGGAAGTGAGCTACCCACAATGCTCATCTCAATAAAATAAGTATTCAGGATGCCTCAAGCCAAAATCCAAGGTATCGTCTGAGATTGTTTTTTCCACGAATGTTCAACACATTGAAAAACAACAAGTTGGCGTCTTAATTGTTGATGGAGGTGCTTGAAAAAAAAAAAGCAAAACAAAAAACGAATTTCAATGAGTCACTGCATAGTGTTATAACCCTAGCTAGAGTTTTCTAATTCTAATCGAGTACAACTTGGTTTTATCGGTGCCAAAAAAGAAACATTTTGACGATACATACAATTCTTTGGCTTATCCCAATGTGCGTTCGGTGCTGTAGAGTTTATGATATTGTGCCGTCAAAATAATTCACAACTCGTAAACTGGAAACGTGTCTACAGACGTTTATCTTTCATTCATAAAATCCCTCCTGTAAGAGAGACAAAGGCTGAAAAGATTAATGGCGCGCTCGGTCCGATTCAATCCGAGGTGGGGATGCTGAATGCAGTTGTCAGCAATAATGTGTCAGAGCCGGGCTGCGAGGGAGTTCGTTATGTACCTAAACCGTATCTGCGATGTCTCGAGATTCTTTGGCTTATGAAAGTTAATTTGATGATCAAGTGTCCACCCTTCTCAACGGATTAAAGGCCTTTTGTTCCATTCTACATCTATACCTCTTGAATCTTGATGCCTTCGTCTTGTGTGTACTCGAATTCGCTTCGAATGTAAATGACAGTGCTTCGTGATATCGAAATCTAATAATAATAACCTTGCGATTCAAACGAAAACACTCTAAACTTTCAAAGATGGACACTGACCATTGGCGGATACAGGCAATTGTCTTTCTCTCTCTCCTTCCATTAGAACTTATGTATTAGAAAAGGATAGCAAAGGGGGCCATCACGTGACTTTGGCCCCCTCTTCTGTCCTTTTCTAACGCACGTTTTCAAATGGGAGGAGAGAGAGAAAGACAATTCCCTGTATCCGCCCATGACACTGACGCCACTGACGGATACAGACATTTGGGCCAAATAGAGTGCGAGACGGACGATCCTCTTGCCTGATAAATTTTGAGAGCATAAAATGAGGTAACGGAAAAAACGAGAGAAATAAAACTAAATTCATAATAAAAGCCAATCTTATAATAAAAATTAAAATGACTACTATGAAAGCCAAAGTCAAAGACCTTTCCATCAACAAGATCATCATCAGTGGGACAAAAAAGTAGCAAGTAAAAATTAAAAACAATAATTGATTGTTTCATTGTTACAACAACAATTAATTATTGTTTTTAATTTTTACTTGCTACACCTTGTGCCACTGATGATGATCTTGTTGATCGAAAGGCCTCTGGCTTTGGCTTTTATGTAAGTCATTTTAATTTTTATTACAAGATTGGCTTTTGTTTTATGAATTTAGTTTCATTTGTCTCGTTTTTTTCTGTTGATCCAATACATCTTCTGCTTTGCAATATTTCAAGAAAATTGAGTTACGCCATGTTCTGACTGAACGTATATAGTTCACGTACGCCCTCTGCGTCTAACCAGGCGTTACTCAGTTTGGCCCCAGATCTGATTATATTTTGAAGTTCTGTAATACTCCATGGAAATTGGGTTTCAATGGGGTTGAACTTTGTAACGTATTCAGAGCAGTGAAGAAAAAATTCCAAGACGATTTTTTTTTTTTTTTAGAGAAACCAAGTTTTGAGTTTTCCCTTGTAAAACGACGCACGATATTTTTAACTTATTTTTTACTATCTTCATCTGCTTTCTGCTTATTACCTTGGGATTTATATTAACTGCCCATAGTCTTGATTTTTGTTCTGAAGGGGGTAACCCACCCAAAATTAAGGTACTTCTTGAAAAATTTTGCATTTCTTGTTTTTCAACTTTTCTAGGAGAGGCTTTCCTCTTGAAGATGGGATATACTTGTTTTTACCAATATCCAATCAGAATTATTTTTAAAAAGTACTTTTAAGTTTTTTAGCAGTAAAAAATACAGTTAAAGCGGCAGAGGTAACTCAAAATCCTTCAGTTCTGTTTTCCATCTTATTCCCTCTTTTTAGCATTGTTAATTTTTCACACATTTATTAATCATGAGAAAAAGGATATCTTAGCTTAGGTTCTACAAGAGCTCTAGAGACTTGCTAAAAAAAAAAAAAAAAAAAAAAAAAAAAAAAAAAAAAAAAATATGCAAAATTTAAATGGCTATGTCTCCGTTGAGGCATTTGGTCTGAAGACTAGTACTTCATTTTCATAGGAAGCATTCAAGCATGTCCAGAAGGCAATAACTCTCAAAAGAGAAGGGTAAAAAAAAATAATACTTAAAATTCTGGGATTAAATAATGTCTCTATGGGACTCAGAAATTTTTCAGCAATCTTTTAAGCCAGAGATGAAGTCAATTGGGTCTTTAAAAGGAAAAAAACTATTTTTTTGTAAGAGCATGCGCGCACTATTTTTGAGTAATTTTAATAATTCAAGGGCAGGTATGCAACTTGCGTAACCAAGATTTCGGAAGTTTTTTTTATGCTCCACAGTACCTCAGGAAATAATTCCAGTTCCTAAGGTACAGACGTAACAAATATTGCTCCCAGGGTGGAAAAACCACTTGAAAATGAGGGCTCGGTGTCATTTTTTCTTCAAACTACCAAAGTAAATGCATCATTTAAAACCGTCTACATATCATCAGTGAATGTTGGTTAGGCAGGTATGACACCGATCCACATATCCGTAATCAAGACATACTCCTTCTCTCTCTTTGCGAATTTGAACGCATGGGTTAGAAAAATAATGGATATAGGGGCTGTCATGTGACTTTAGCCCCTGTTTCATTCCTTTTCTCACACATTTGGTCAAGCGGGTAAAAAAAAAGAGAGAATGAGAGATAGAGAGAGAGAGTGAGAGAGAGAGAGTGAGAGAGAGAGAGAGAGGGAGAGAGAGAGAGAAAGAAAGAGATATGAGAGAGGGAGAGAGAGGGGGGATTCCTGGTGACGACTATGCACCGAACTCCCCGAATGATGTCTGGAACATTCCATAATTTGAACCACTGTAGCTCGATGAAAGACTTTCCATGCATCAACACAAAATCCTGTTCCCTCATTTCATTTTAATTTGCATTGTCCTCACTCACGCGCCGTGTAAATACAAACCATCGCACCATACAGTTCATGGTGCATGCGGCTTTGGGTTTCGGGGGCCTAAAAAAAACACCATAGGAGGCGCAACTGGTGATTATTAATTCGGAAGTTACGTGCGGGGGACGTTCGTTTAGCAATATAGAGGGGGGAGGGCCGGTGGGGGAAGGGTCGAAGTGACGTCGGACGAGATTTGAACCTCAACATTTTTCCCAGCTCCCAGATTTATTTACGAGCCATGTCTTCACTCGCACAGTGAAGCGAGTCAATGAGTTGGATAGGCCATGGAATCTGAGACTGTAAATGCAAATGTGAACGTTTTAACAGCCATGAAACAAACTATAAGGAATGATTCTTGATGCATACAATTTTACAATAAAACTGATAAAACCACTTTCAAAAGTATACGTTGCGTACAGTGGCGTCGAGTGCAATTTGGCAAAACCGTATTCTATCCATTTAAACGCAAATAAAAGGTCGAATTCAGGGGGCGCACAGTGCACGTGGAAAATTCGATATATTTAATGACTTTAAATGGAGACATTGCACTGTTGCCAAATGGCACGCGACGCTACTGGTTGCGTATTAAGAAAAACATAGGCATTTAAAGTCACCAAGCCATGTTCGGCCTCTCCCGCATTGACTCCAGTAGCGAAGCGTGAAATTTGGCAACAATGCACTTCTTCAATTTAATTTCACTAAAAAAGTCGAATACTTCAGTCATCGGCGATGACTAGGCATTTCGACTTTTTTAATGTGCTTAAATGGCGAAAAAGGAACGTTGCCAAATCGCACACCTCGCTATTGATTAACTCGCTCCACTGTGCGGCGCCAGCCCTTTCCTCGGCACCCAATACACATCATATTTTCATACGGATTAGCAGATCATCTTTTATTCATCCGTATCTAAGTTACTCGTTTTTCTCCTCGGTTGTGGGAAGGAAGATTCCCCCCCCCCCCCCCCCCCCCCCCCCCCGTGCATCACGTATACGACGTGCGCCTTGAAAATATGGCAAGGGAAATTACATCGTACTTATGCACCGATTCCTTTGATTTTCTGAGGAGTATACACATTTTTCTCCCCTTAGTTTCCCATCTTGTTTATTTGTATTTATGCGTGTACTGTCCGCACGTATCTTTTCGTTTGGAATTCCATGCGGAAAGAAAGGAATTAAATTGAAATTGAAAGAATAAAAATATCCAGCTTGAGAGGTTCAACCGAGGAGAAGGAGATTCGTGAACAAGGAAATCGAGCTTTCAGCGGCCTCAACAGGATCAATTCCTCGAGACATCATCCTAGCGATGAATTTGCTAGCGATAAAACGGTTTTTTACCCGCCTCGTTTTGGTCGCGGTGATCAGCGAATAGTGGGGCTGAAACAGCACCATGGCTAACCAAAAAAATAGAACAAAATACCCTTCTATCTTGCATCGAGGTAAGGATGTTGTTTCTTTTTTAAAACTGCCAATTTCGAGGAATTCTACCACTGAAAATGTTCCTCGTGGGTAGAAGAAACAACCTTTCAAGCATTTCAAGAGAAAAAAAAATAATAAGAAAAAATAATTATTTTAACCGATGACCCCGATATGTCAAGGCCGAAACATTTTCAGTTTTTTCGTTCGGAAGTCTTAAAAATGCCATTTCTTTGGGGTGTGAGTTTTCTGCAATTTTTGGTGGTAAAAGTTTAATTTTTCTCCAATAGTTTCTGACGTTTTTGTTGCATAAATTATTTCATCCACAGTGATTCCAACAATTTAATTATAATCATAAACACTCTTTTTCCAAGATTTAAGCACTTCCTAATATTTGTACTTTAATCGTGACTTACACATATATTAGTTCGTTTTTTTGTCGATTTTGCCTGGTATAAGGACCTCTGGAACCCACTATGTTAAGCAAAAGTTTGCAGCAGAGCCCACTTGTTCAAATATGATATTCTTTCGTAAGCGGATATCCTTCTTCACGCGTTGTACGACGCTGTACCGTAAAGAGCGCGAATAAGGTTGTAAGAAAAGTTGAAGTCCCAGAAACATGAGGCTTGCCGATTCCCCGACATCAACCCCATGATAACAAAGAGATTTTATGTGCGAAGCAAACCTCGTTTTTCAAGAATCATTACTCTAGGAACCACCCCAATTTGTTCTCGCTGCAGATAGACATGTATGGTTGATTGATGGGAGCATTGCGTGCAACAGATTTATAAAAGCTACACTTGACTGAGTCGCAACATAATGTTAAGAAACTGAAAGTTTTAATTTATACTTTTCTTGATGTTAAAAAGTAGGTAAAAGAAGAGAAAATAGAAACTTTGATCATGAGCATGATGCGCTATCGTTCTAGTGACTGACATCATTACAGCGCGTTCTTAGCAATTTCAAATTATGCAATCACTAAATCATGCGATTCATAATTTATATTTCTCTGGTTGCTGTGCGAGCTTTTAAAAAATTAACATTTAATAACCTGCAATCAATCACATTTAGTAACTATGCCTCCCATAGTCTTTTATTATTTATTCTGACTTACTCGACATGACTTGTATATGTAGTAATAAATTGTAAACATGCTTACAAAAAAAAAACAAAATATTATACTTGAAGGTTAATATCAGGTAGAAACAAATTACGCTTGATACTTGGATTAATGAAGGCAATTTTCTGACTTACAAGTAAATAAACTAATTCAGTTTCGCTCGAACAAGGTTTCAGCTGCTATACTGTAAGCTAACCTACGTCGAACAGACATAAGATGGGACTCTCTTATTGTATGACTAACTCTACGACAGCTTTCTTGGAACTTAGTTTAAACACATCAATTCATTGTGTGAGTCAATTTTTTGATAATGGGTCTGTTGCATACTTTTGCTACAACAATATGGAACCTCGATTCTTATGTAAAATTCGGCGAAAATAACGATGCGCACATTAAAAACTTTCAAAATCCACTTATTATCTCAGAAATTACCTTCCATTTCAAACAACCCGCGCTACACTAGACACTATATCACCGACTTATAACTACATAGATGGAACCATCTCGTTTATGTAAACATGAACAGAACTTACAAACATTGGAACGTTTCGTTTAGATGCGTACATTGCTTGCATTATTTTGTAATCTTTGATAAACCGAAAAGACCAGACAGCAAATGCAGCCAATAATAATTCATGTATTTAGAGCGGAATTCCATCATTTTGTAGTTACGATGTTGTTTACTTATGCACGCTGATTCCGTCTATGTAGTAGTATACCGGTGCAAATAGTGTCTAGTGTAGCGCGGGCTGTTTGAAATTGAAGTGATATCCTGAGTTAATGAGTGGATTTTGGGCGTTTTCAATGTGCGCATCGTTATTTTCGCCGAATTTTACATCAGAATCAAGATTCCATATTGTTGTAGCAAAAGTATATGCAACAGACCCATTGTTGATACTCCCAATTTCATTTTCCCGTAATTTTACACTGATTCACTTATACCCAATCTGTAGCCGCCCTTAGCAAATAATTACAACAGAAACATTGATAAATCTATGTCATGCTACCCTCCTTCCGAATACACCTAAAGCGTATAGTACTTGGTACAACCGAAATTGGAAAATTCCAAAACTTCAGCTTCGTAGTTGATCGAGTTTCAAGCGCGTTAACAACATGTAACTCGTGTCTCTTCCAGGCAACCCGTACTCTTTTCAAGGAGCTAGGAAGACGTTGCACAAGGAGCGAGCATGTGTCTGTATAAACATGAGAGCCCTTGAGGGACGAAGCGTCAAAAAGAATGAGAAGAGGGTGTCGGGAGTCAAGACTCAAGAGTTCTAGACAGGATAGGTGAGATCGTAGGGATTTATATCCAGGTGTAACTGGACCCTATTTTTAATCAACTGGATGGATCCTGTTCAAAGTAAGTATGTAATATGCCTCCCTCTTAGTGATGACAGTCGGTTATAACTCTGTCTCCCATTTGAACCTATGAAAAGAATCTATTTCTTGAGAGGTTTGATTGACCCCTGTGAAAATCAATCCATTATGACAGATTTATTCGGAGGATTCACAGGGTGTCCCGAAATTCATAATAAAGATTTTCAACATGTATTTTTGAGGTGAAAATAAGACTTTTGTTTCCTAAAATATGTGTCTAAAGTTGCCACCCCTTTGGGCTATGCCACCCCCCCCCCCAATTTTTTTTTTTTTTTTTTAAAGACGGGTTCTCTTCGGTTCTAGCAACTGATCTCACAATCAGTAAAAATAGATGGAAATGGGATTTGAAGGTAATTTTGTGAGTTCTTTTCGATTCTGTGTGGTCAAAAATCCTTATTGTGACCCTCTTATTTGACCATCATCTTGGATTTGTTTGGACGCATTTATTGAATTTGTAAATCAATTATGGAACTTTCTGTGCCCAAAACGTTTTAATAATCCCAATGTCGCATACGTCCTGATTCCTAGTTTTGAATTAGATTTTTCGCTCGTAACTTTTTTCAGCAGAGCTGTTAATTTTTTTTTTTTTTTTTTTTTTTTTTTTACAGGAAACTGAACAAGCTGCAGTGTATTAGCTTTGATTTTCTTATGATAATTATATTTTTAATTTCACCCTCATTCACTAAGAATAAACTTACGTGACCTTCTTTGATGTATTGATGCAACGAAATAAATGAAATTCATAATTTGTTACATTAATATGATTGGGCCTTAATTCGGGACTTGACAGACTTGGGAATGATAAAGCTACTGAACCAATAAATTGTGTAGACTTGACAACATTGGACCAATTTTCAAGGACTTGAAACTGAAGAGAAAAATAGAAGAAAAAAAGAACTGATAGCAGAATAAATAACAACGATCAGGAAGTATTGCATCCAAAGACCGATGTATAACCGTTTTTCCAGCGCGTTAGTTTTGAACAGAGTGATAAATAAATAAGTTAAAACAATAAAAAAAAGAAACATTTCACAAATACTGTTAAAGAAAAGATGGGTTGCATGACGCAATGACACATGTTTTCCCTATACATTTGCGGAAATATCGGCTTCATGCACGCACGAGAACTGCGCCAAGATACTCTTTCAAAATCAGTGTCAAGCAGGTTGACGGGCTGACAGTATCATACCGCGAAACGCAACTTTGATTACATCCATGTCATGCAAGCTGCATACTCGCCAATTCGAGGAGGTTGCACTTTCGCGAATGATTAACGGGAAGGGTGGGCGTAGCAAAGAGCCATCTGACTGCGGCGATGTGGCCTAGTCTTGACTTCAAACATTTAATTTATTCAACGTAAATCGAATTCTGAATACTCCTCCCAAGGAAGCGGCGACGCAACGGGGAATCGAACCTGAGTACCCTTGATCCCAGGTGATTAGTCACGGTACCTACCGGAGCTTTCTTGAATTTAACGAGACATTTCTTCAATTAGATTTATGCTTGGAGCCGGTTTCTTCCGTGCAAAACGTTTCCTGTAATTACATTCGTATGCAGATAAGAGGTCTTTCTCCAACGGCAAATGAGCGAAGGAGATAAGGGGAAATGGGGGGGAGGGGCAAGGGACATTCGAATACGGGCTGGAGAGGAGGAAAGAATTGCAGAACATTTCTTTTTTCCCCGAAAATTAATAGCGGTTGCAGAAGGGGCACCACGTTTTTTATTTTTTATTTCTCAACCGCAGATAGCACTTTCTCTCAAAAAACTTCCCAGAATCATTCAAATCGTTAGCGATTCTGTTGTTTTGTTAACAGAAACACCTCTCTCCTCAACTATAATTTTCTATGCACGATTCTTCTTTTAATCCCCCATTCATTAAAAATAAAAACTCATAATATAACTTAAAATAAATATAACTCATCAAGTTATAAAATTATATATTGATGCGCTTGAAATGCGAGTTACTAATCGGGTCCGGTATTTTTTATAGATCCATTTAATTTTTTATCCCTCTAAAATATCAATGATTTGACCTAGGTTGTTTACTGGAGAGAGGGGAAATCAGAAAATTCCACTCGAATTAACTCCAATTTAAAGTTCACATCTTGCTCTGCTCTTATACGTGTCTTATAGAGTATACCAAGCATATTTCAGAGAAAATTCAACAACTGACTTATTTAATTTTGTTGAACGGCCATGGTTATTTGGAAATGTTGGGTTCCGTGGAAAGAATCTTGCCGGAACTGTCGAAATTCCAATAAGAATATTTAGTAGCCAATGAAAGTGAAGCATCAAATATTTTGTTAAGACCTATCAAGGTATGCAGGGGCCGTTGGATGGCATATCGCGTATTATTTTGTCGAGACCCCGGAAAAAAAGCTTGGAACAGCTGTGCAATCAGCAAGTGCGCGGTCTCTCTATAGCTTTACTTTCGACAGAGAACGCAGGTCTGCTGGCTAGCTGTAGTTCGGCAAAATCATCTCCTGATAAATATGAGAAATTCTGCGAACCGTGAGCTAATAACAATTACATATCCTTTGCTGATTGGTAGGAGTCAAGTGTTGTTCAACGTGAATCTGGTAAGGAACTCAGGGACAGACAGCCAAAGGCGGATCAATCTGGCAACTGTGAATTTTATTCTTCCCATATGAATGTATGAAAAAAAGCGATCACTAACAGAGTCATAGCCTCCTCAAGAATCGATTGTTTCTCATATGTTCAGATGGGATGAATTCATGGGTGCCAAATAGCTAGACCCGCTCATGTAAACTGTTTAATTGTCTCTGTGCCAACATGTGCATTACTGCACCAAACTATGATGCCAGGCAATGAAATCCTTGTACTTTTTCAGCTTCATGCAGTTTGTATACAAACTAAAAATGATGACGTGGCCCGTGACGTGACGAAGATTACAACACAATTGATATGGTTATACATGAGTTTATAGTGTCAGCAAGTGGTTAAGAATGATGATAAAACGCTATCATAGGAATATTGATTTATAATTCGTCCCTGATGCGTGAGATTTCCGACAAGTTTTATGGTCCATTTTCATTTCAATGTTTGAATCATGATGCACAGGTTGTATTTATTGGGCGAATGTTTCTTTCTTATTAATAATTCGCTTTTCAATTTTGAGGCTATAGACTGATTTAGTGGCGATATATCAGAATTCATAATTGCAAAAAGGTCGCATTAACTTCTTGGTTTAAAAGTTGAAATTTACGTTCAAAAATCGCTTATAGGGAAATTACAGCAGAGGCCCTCGGACGTCAATCGATACGATGTATCGCTCTACTAAAACAGTTTATTGTCCTGTTCAGAGCCAACCGATATTTCGATGTTTGACCTTTTTTGCTTGGTATCACAATAAAGCAGTCAATATTGTCTGAAATCGTGTAGCTAATTTATTGTATTTTTTAATAAAACTTGCAATTAAGAGATGAAACAAAGAAGCAAGCCATCCTCGTCGCAATTCGCCGCTCAAAAATATGGGACAGGAACATGAATAGTACATAAAATGATGACCAGAATCCACAGCTTTGGTGGATTCAGCAATTTGAAATCATCTCATTTGAAAGTATGAGAAACAATCGATTCTTCATAGGGTCATGGCCCATTTACTAATCGATTGTTTCTCATGCATTCAAATGGGAATGGTACACAGTTGCACAGATTTCTGAAGCCGCCTTTGATTCACAGCTCTTGCAAACTTAGCACATCTACGCTAATGAGGCGAACAACCCCGCGGGAGAAGGGAAACGCGAGCCTCTAAATCCTGAGTAATTTTATTTCGAATGAGAAAATGATTACAATAGACGAATAAATGGAAGCATCGTTTGAAGTGAATTCAGATGTTTCGTTTCATAGATAACAGCGTCATGATGTCATCTAATTTTTATTCCACTCACGAGCTGCCGAAAACTGAATTTCCAAAGCTTCCTAAAATTTAGTACGTCATCAGAACTCTCTCAACTCAGCACGAGGGAAATCGTGTGAGGACTAGGCGAGTAGCGCGTAGATTATATCTTTCAGTTACCGGATGAACTTTTCGTGGACTCCTGAGTTCTGAGCTCTGAGCCCGCCATTTCGTTTCAAATTTAATGTGAAGCGCATTTACAACCGAAAACCATTCAGATGCTGGGTATGAAGCATTGACAGAAGCAGAGGTGGGGATGGGATGGGAGGTGTGTGGTGGATAGGGGAGGGAAGGAGGGAGGGGAGTGAAGGAGGTAACTGCGTCCCACTCACTATCCAGAACATGTTTGCAGACATCAAGTGAGCTCTATATTATTGCTGATAAATAGATAACTTCCGAAATTGAAGAATATCGAGATATGGAACTTGGTAAATCGAACTTTAACAATCGATATTTCGAATGCAAAAAAAGACATCAACCTCCAATTTGCGCTAAAATGCTCAGTTTTTTATGCCCTTTTGATCGATGTAACACCCGTCAGGAGTCGTCACACGGAAGTTTTGAGATATCCACCCCTGAGGGGCCAAAATGTCAAAAACTTTTGGGGGCTCTAAAACCCACTTTTGATTACAGTTGTGTCCAAGCCGTAATTTTTTTTAAAATAACTTGCTTTTAAGGGTATTTTTGACTTCTAGTTTTTTTAAATTCCGACTTTTCAAAAAGGAGTAATGATTTTTTGAAAATGGGTCCAAATCGAACTTTGACCAGCGATATGTCGAAAATTAAAAACGACATTGGCCTGCGGTTTGCGCTAAAAGTCTTAAAGTTTTATTTGCGTGTTAAAATTCGGCCCTTAGAATTGTTTGTCCTTTCAAACAAGGTATCACAAGATAGGGATTGTTATTTAAAAAGTTTGAGTTTGGGGGCGAAACCCCCCTTTACGGCTGCCTCCCGGGATTTTTGGGTACTCAAAAAAGTAGTTCCTAATAAGTTATAAACATCCCCCAAATTTGGTTTTTTTATCTGCAACCGTTCATAAGTTATGAAGCCGTCCTGGGACTTTTGGACGACCCTGTATAAACGTGAATGTCCTGAATCGATACGCGAGTGAGCTTTATTTATTCGAATTTGATTGATTTAAGTATCGTTGCGCTCGAAAGCGTGGAGTCAATGGTTTCATCTCGCTGCGCTAATAACGAGAATTCAACGAAGAAAAACGAAAGCCCGCCGTATGGCATTTAATCATAGGTTGCATGTTTCATCCGCGTTTTTTTTTTTTTTTTTTTATTTATTTTTCTTTATTTTTTTTTATTTTTTTACAGCAGGAAAGTTACGGTATCTTTTCTGTCGTTGATTGTGTTCCTTTGTTATTATAATTGGATTGAGTCAATTTAAACGGGCACCGTGTCGCATATCTTCATGTTTCTTTAGGCAGAGAGAGTGAGAGACGAAGGAACTGTGAGTGAGGCGGGGGTGGGTGGCGGGGGGGGGGGGGTTTAGAGGCAGGTAAAATATTTCAACTGCGTTCGTCATTCCGCCGCACACTGACTTGTCGAACGGCAAGAAATTCCGTCGCAAGCTTATTTCCCAAGCCGAACCTGAAAGCTGTCTGAGAGAGACGGCGCGGCGCTCGGGAGGTAAGTAAAGGGAGGAGTGGGTATCGGGGGAGGAGTGGGAATCGGGGGGGGGGAGGGGGGGAGGAGAAGGATGAATGCAAATGACAATTATGTTGAAACTTCGGATTGAAATAATTCAGACGAAAGATATAGACTCACAAGCTTCTAGCCCCGTCGAGAGGATTACTTTTTGTATTTCGAAGACATGCAGGCAAATTGGGATCACTCACTGATATTACGGCAGGGGCCGTGCGGCCCACTTTGTGCAACCTCTGGATTCGAGGATACTTATACATATATATATACCGTATGCGCAATCATTGCACCGGATAATCGCCGCGAAGCAAATGTTTACTCGACGCGACAGCGGATCTCTTTCTCTCTTCCCCGCGGATCTACGACTCTTCTTGCCGGGGGGAAATTGAGCTCCTTGAAAAATTGAAAACAACAATCCTCCTCTTCCTCGCTTTTATCTACTGATGAAAATGATTCGAGAAGTCTTAAGGGAACGGCGAGTTGTGCCTATCTCCGCTATGTTAATTTCCCCCATGTGAACGTAAACTTTTCTTAGGAACGGTTAAAGATATTTGAGTGGTTTTTTTTTATTACTTATAATTAACAAATTGAAAGCTGAACTTCTTCTGCACACTTTAACACGACTGTCTTTGAAAATTTTAATTTCGGCAACATTTTAACCCGTATATACCCAAAGGGTCGTTGACGACCCAATTCTTGTGTTATTTTTAAACAAAATTTCTGTCACTTTGGACCAATATTACCAACTAGTTTTGGGAATTTTTAGCACCTATTTTTTAGCTGGACCACAAAAGTTCAGTTTTTTTCGAATTTCGTCATGTTTTTAATTCTCAGATGTGGTTGGTTTAAGTAAAACGCATAAAAACTTTGCATAGTACCCGAAATTTATACTAAACTAAACGTGACAAACTGTCGTCTCTCCTGGCATCAAAATATCCGTCGGTGCGCAAGTGGATCTGGTTGTTTTACAATGACTAAAACGTCTATTTGAAAAGGAATGGGGGTTCCTTACCATTTTTTAGGCACCTTCCATAGTTTTTAAGCAAAAACTATTGATTAATGAATATTGCAATCTATAATAATTCTTACATTGTGATTTCGGAAAGTAATTTTCAAATTAGATTCCGCACTCATAAAAGATTACATCCCACTCCCCGCCACCCATGCCTCGCTGCCTCCCACCCTCCCCTTCATCCAAAGAACCACGAACTTTAAACTAAAACTAAGTTTAATATATTTTGATTGTACATGGAATCACTGCGGACTCTTTCGTACGAGTTTGCTCCGATTAAGTTTCATTGATTGTGGTGTTCAAAGCTTTTCTCGCTTCGATCCGCTGAACGATGCCAAACTGAACTTCACAAATGTTCGTTGCGAGCTTAAATAATAATAGAGGTAGGTAATAAGAAACGGTTTTACATCGACTCTGGACTAGATTCATCGTAATCATGGTATACGCATGATTGTGCGCAAAAAACACCGCTAACCGTCAGTAACGTCACTTTTCTGATTGGTGTATTTAATCATTTCTTCAGACCTGAATTAAGTTTGCCGAATGAGAATCATGCGTGGTGATTCGTAAAATAAAAATAACATACAGTTCAACAGAGGATCTCATGGAGAATCAGCAAAAGAGAAGGAGAAAACTTAAGGTATACATGCGGAGTCGCAATTGGTTTTGATTAATTACAAGCCCATTTTCTCTGAAGTATGATAAAAATGGTGGATAAATTTGTCCTCCCCTGTTAGTTAATGCAAATATAAACCGGATTGTCCGCTCAGTAACCGAGTCGATGAAATCGCGTATTTCCGACTATCCGCGTTGATTTTGGCTTGCAGCGACACTAATTGTGACCTTGCTTAGTGCACACGTGAACTATGAGAACAGTCAAATACTTATAAATTGGAACGACTTCTAGTTCTATCTTGAGACCCATCAAATGAACATAACCTCAAAAATTGACTCAAAACAAATCAATGAGTTCAATTTTCCATTTACGATGCATGAATTGTCGCCTTTCAATACATAGGTGTTTTCTACCTCTGAGCTGATTTGAAGGTCATGCTGGTTATGGTCTTTTGTTGGGTCTCAAAGTTTTCCACTATTGTGACACTTCGCTGTATGCTTTTACGCTCTTGATTTTTATTCTCTTCGTCGATGGCGACACCTCGGTCTAAAAGAAATCAATTTACTGATACCTTTAGTTAACCTATCTTATAAAACCCATCAACGGATTTATTGATTGTGAACTGTGAAGGCTTTGCACCTTCCACACAATTTACTTAAAAACAGGAATCGAGGATATGCCTCTCTCGATTTGCGGAAAAAAGCACTACCCGCCGCTGTGAAAATAAAGGTCAAACTTTAAATTTTAAATGATATCTGAGTTGACGTGCAAAGCAAGATGATAGAAAATAGGCGAATCATTTTCTCTTTTTCCAATAAAATTGTTCTGCTTTATTAGAACGTTGTCGTTTCATAAAAATACGGCGTGTCATTTTCTAGATTCTTTTATCCTGTAAATAAACTAAACGAACTTTCTTTACTGTGTTCTTGTTTATGGATAGTTTTATTGGGGTCATGGAATTGAAAATGAATCAGGCTGTTCCATCTAGGACGGTCGTCCGACCTCCATAAGTTTGACTGATTCCTCGACGGTGCACCATACGGACTCATCAGAGGCAAAGTTTTCACAACCTCTGTTTTCACAATCTTTTTGCACCTATAACCTGTGCGAGGAGGAAACAACGCAACGCAGCAGAAAATTACCCTCAATTTCATATTCAAATTCACATTCTTCTGTTAAGTTATTGATCAAAAGCGACGCTTACGTCACAACAATGTGTTTGTTTTATCTTTGAAAAAAAAAAATATTATTGAAATTTCAAGCTAAAATTTACTTCTTTAATTTTAAAATGGTCAAATCAGTTGATCTCATTTTAAATCTCCATTAGGGTGATTTGACTATGGGCCCAAGCTTGAGCCAGTCAATCAGAGGCCATCCAATCAGTATTGACATGTAATTGTTGCCACATTCGTCCTTCATCTTGTTAGTCTTCTATAAGTAGTATATTTTTGCCCACCTTGCGGAAAGGATACAAACAAAGTATGAACAACGATCAGACCGAAGACCAGAGCATTCTGATTGTTAAAGTTTTCATGGTCACCTGAATTTACACAAAAGTACACTTTGGATAGAGATCTACAGAAGCGCAAGACAACCAATTCAAATCGATGGAAACACATTCCGGCAAAAAAATGGGAGTTCAAAGTCCTCAAGACGTCCGGAGGGCATTCGAAGGAAATTTTGAAACAGTTTTGAATTACAGACTGAAACGCCTTTCTTTGAAATTTAAAAGGTGCATGATTGGCGAAAAAAATATATTTTTCGAATTTTACGTTCAGAACCATTCTTTTTACCGCGATAAACTCTCATCAGTAAGAATGACCTCTAAACGTTATTTCCCTCCTTATTTCAGCTAAAACCTGTGACCTTTATATCGCTCCTCCTCTAGACTCTTCAGTTCAGTACTCTGAAAAATGACCGCAAACTTTGTTTCATTTACTTTATAAGTGAAAAACTGCCGAAAAAGCATTTTGCTAGAGGAACTTTCTCTCAACGTTGATTCTACTTGATCGATACTTTAGCATGCGGTGTTTTAAATGAAATAGCTATATCGATATAAATCGCAGGTCCTGAGCCGTCGCCACTCTTGGCAACCCTGTTTTTCTGTTCTTCCGTCATAGCGCGTCGGTAGTCGCGTCTCTTGTGAAACTAGGACGGAAAACTTAATTCATGCTGACTTTGAGCGCGTTATAGAAGGGGGAAGGGGGGGGGGCTAGACAGAGGTCGGAGGAGGTGAAGATGGGGGAGAGATGGTGACTATAGTGAGCAGCTGAGGAAAGAAACCTAGGAAGCCCACAACCACCCCCGTCCCCCCCCTACCCACCACCCTTCACCAGCCTTTCCTCTACGCCCTTCATTCCGCGATATGAAGTCTCTGACCTTTTTTTACCCCTCCTTTGCGAGTGCGAGTCCCTCGCGAGAAACACAGAAACGCAAACGCGCGCGACTATACTCGTTTGATATCATCAAAAAGGTGAGGGGGGTGGCGGGAGGGGGTGGTATCTTTGATCCCCCAAACCGAGATTCAGACTTGATTGGATGCTCAAGTTAGACACGGGACAAACAACCATTTATTGTATGCAAGTCGTGTTCTCTATGCCATGAGATATCCGCCTCCTCCCTGTATAACACGCGTGAGGAGCGTGCGTCACTGTTGCCAGCTCTACCAGGAAAAAGAAAGCATTCACGGTTAGCATTCACAACCATAATTTCATTGTATTTTACTATCCATAAGGACAAAATAGCGATCCAGCGCATATCTTGCGTCAAAATTGCGACAGGTGCCCACTTGAGGCCATTTCCGGAAAAAGGGCCAGTAAAAGAGCGAATGAGCTCCTTCTGAGTGATCGGCTTTGTGATTGAAAATATAATTTTGCTGGAAGAGCGCACCCTTTGTTTTATGGGCCCTTTTTTAGAAATGCTGAAATGGATTCAATTTTGGTCAGGCCGAATTGAAACAGCAGACAGTAGTCGAGTCGCCTTCTGTTAAGTGGCGGCCACAAGTTAGGTTTTCTTCGTGGTTTGAAAATACAATTGTTTCAGACAAAATGTAGGTTTTTGATCAATTATTTCAAATCCACCAGCCTAAATTAATTGATACAGGTAGATTTTTATTGGAGCAATGCTCACCACTCAACTGTATTGTTATTGGCTGTTGTTTTTTTGAGCCCCCGAATTAACCCTCACTTGCCCTCTAGGCTAAATGTTTACTCGTGCCCATAGGTGGTCTCGGCTGGAGGTTCAAACGTAGGAGTGGTAGAGGTGGCTTTAAATAATGCGATGATTTTTTCTTTTGGTTTTGCCACTGTTTTTGAACCCTTTTCCATGAAAAAGGGTTTAATTGAAGACTTCTTCGGTAAAAGGGGATATACGCGTATATCCCCTTCTCTCGGAGAATCCAGAACTAGAATACTTACATCGCAAAGGACCCATACGTACATAGTTTATGTATGTTTCAAAGGAAATTCGTCAAGTTATAACTGAAAGTACATGATCAAGTCTCTAGATTAGTCGGTTTTTATCAAAACTTTTCGAATTGTGAGAAAACATGCTCAACCAGTTGGGGAGGCAATTCAAATTAGATATTTTTACATTTGAGTGAATGAAACATCATTCATTGATAACCAGCGCTTCCATGCAAAGTAGTAGTACTACACATTGGCGTAGCTGTGAGGAAGCCGCTTGCAACCCCCCCCCCCCCCCCCCCCAACTGACACCCAACTTTGCCCTAAAACAAGATAATTTTGCTGCGATCATGTTTGAAAATCTCAGTAAGAGGCTTGTGAAATTTGGCATCTGAGCCATTATTTTTGTTACGGACGTTACATTTTCACTCTTCTAATTGGTATATAACACAATCTGTGTAAAATTATGGTGAACTGTTTAGGGGAAGTTATAAAACTAGATGGTTACTACCTCTCTGTCAATTTTCGTAGCAAAATATTGGTTCATTTTTCAGTTACGTTAAAAAATGAAGTGTTACGGACGTTACAAAAAAGACACCCAGTTTCCATGGACCTAATTTCGGTTGCTCTTTTTAAAAGCAATTCTAGTTTTTTTCCAATTCTATTTGAACTGAGTCATTCTTCATACCATCTATTTTTAAGAATCATTTTTGTCTAAAAAAATTTTCCTATGATTTTTTTGAGTTATTGCTCTTTTTTGGTGTTACGGACGTTACACGGCATCTGTTACGGACGTTACTAGGTAACAATGATTGGACAATAGATATGTTTTTACCCATTTTATCTTTACTCAGAGCTGCTTATTCCTACTAAATGACCAGGATTTTATTTTATCTTCAATAGATATGTAAAAATATGCCAAAAACTTTTTTTTTTTTTTCAATTTAAGTCTAAATCTGAAATTAGTTTATTAAAAATGAAAAAATTTACCGCCCTCCATCTTATACTCAGATTTTCATCTAAATTACAAAAATAAATTATGTAGTGACAAGAAAGGTTGAAAATAACCAACATGCAGCATAAGGAAGAAAAAATAAACTTTATTAGGAACAATAAACTAAATTATTTTGAACAAAATCAAAAACTTAAATTTACGAGGGTGGATTTTAAAGTAAGTTTACCTATTTTTTTTCTCAGAAACTATTATTGTTAGAAAAATACAAACCCAGCGTTGGAACGTACGTACTCTCAGCTTTTTAATGAGCTCCAGTTTTACAAATTTGGCTTAAGCGTTGCGGAGATATCGTGGATTTTCCACACCCATCTCTCCTTCAAACGTGCCCACCTTTTTAGCCTCACAGAAAACATGAGTTTTAGACTTTGATAAAGTAAAATAGAGCTATTATTTTATTGAAACAAGTCATAAAATTGTTGTGAGGCATCTCACCTCATTTTTTGACATAGTTACCCGCTAGATTCTTGAATTTTTCATTAAAAAAAAAAAAAAAAAATCGTAAAATTCTTTCCACATGCTCCTGAACCAGGTGTTGACGCAAGCTGTTAATCCAGCTTCAATTCATGATGGTTGCTCTTTCCTTACTGACCGAAAGGTTGGAGATCGAAATTGGATCATTTTCTCAGTAGTAGAGTAGTCTATTCAGTAAACAACATGCACTCAGATATTATTGAGATGCCTGATCCGGAGATAAGCGCATCGCCTGCCGAAACTCGCAGTCTTCTGTAGCGCGTGAAAAGGTGGGCACATTTGAGGGAAAGACGGATGGGGGAAAATCCACGATATCTCCGCAACGCATTGGCAAAAATTTGAAAAACTAAAGCTCGTTAGAAAGCTGAAAGTACGTACATTTCAACGCTGGGTTGGTTTTTTTTCTAGCATTGATATTTTCTGAGAAAAAAAATAGGTAAACTTACTTTAAAATCCACCCTCGTAAAGTAACGGCCCCAATAAACCCTGTATAAAAATAAACATAAAATAATAACACAATTTGAGAATCTTGAAGTGATAATTGAATTTTTACTTAAATTACACTTCTGAGGAGCATCCCAGGTGGTAAAATTTCTCTTCCAGAAGTACCTACCAGTCATAATAATCTGAAATCAAAATAAATACCTGTCAAACTAAATGTTTTGTTTGAGATGCAAGTAAAAATGCAAAATTATTGACAAAAAATGTGATAATAAATGTAATAAACCTAACCTAACCTAACCTTTGCTTCTTGAAGGCGCACAGTTGCATTTCAGTTATGGAATAATAAGTAAAACAATGGTTATAACGTCCGTAACTGATAAAATTAGGTACAAGGTAATGAATGTAACGTCCGTAACGTTACGGACGTTTCAAAATGTAATGTGTAATAAAATGGTCCCTAAGATATCTGTGAAAAAAGTGATCCACCTGGCATGACATAGACATCATGAATGTTTCTTTCACCAAAAATTAATTTAATATACCTACTCAAAAGGAAAATACACTGATTTTTGTTACTTTCCTGTTACGGACGTTACATTTAGAAGCAAGTTGGAATAATTATTAAAATATAGTTTAAAACTTACCTATTTTCTTAGCTGTTAAAGGAAGATGTTATTAATGATCTAACCTCACTCCTACAATGTGTTTGAAGTTTGGATGATGCAATAATTAGTACAAAACAGTAATGTCAACTTGACTCTAAAATCACTAGAGCAAACACTGCACCAAAAAAAAGCTGAAAAACTAGTGAAAAAAAAGAAAAATTGAGTGAAACAACTTAGTTTCATAAAATTGAAGATATAACTCAATGGAGAGAATAATTTTTTTTCAGTTAGAATATACTTTTTTTTTTTTGAAAATGTCCCCTTTTAAAATAATGGCTCATCTATGATTTTTGCCATTTACGCCTATGCTGAAATATCGATTTACTGTAAGTTCAATGAGCCTCCTGAAGATCGATTAATTTATAGGTTTAAAGGAGTCCGTTATTGCCACATTGCACAATCCGCCATCCGCCAAAAAGGTGTTCGCCGGTAAAAGGGGATATAAATCGTTTCACAAAAGGCGTAAGTGACAGAAAACCGTGCATGCAAATATTTTGAAATTTTGTAGACTTATTTTTAAAGGTTTGGCCTATTCAAAAAACTTTACTTTTTTATGATTGATCAAAAACTCAAGAAAATACAACATTTTAAAACTTTCAAATGCGTTTTTCTCAAAACTACATTTTTCGTTATATCCCGTTTTACCGAAGAAGTTTTCAATTCGCCTCAATAAAAACAATCCCTTAAAATATAATGTTCCTAAAAATCTTGCGCCCTAGGCCTTCGCTTAGTCAGCCTATTGGTTAATCTGGTCCTGGCCCCGAACAAAAATGAACCCATTTTATTTTCCTCATTTTCATAACACGGGAAGTATAATATGAGGTAGGTATCCCAGTTACAAATTTAGGCTAATTAGATTTAAAATGATTTTTTTTTTTTTTTTTTTTCTCAGAACAAAATACGAAATCATTTAGAAAAATTGTTGAATTGCTGAAATTCAAAATGAAAATTAAGAATGAACTACTCACTGTAAGACATTTTGAAGAGAATAAAGGTGTGAAGAAGAAGGTGCAAATTCAATTTCTTAATCGATCCCTCACTTAATTCTCAAAAAGTTGAAAGTTTACGTGTCACATCATGTGAGGCTTTCCTGTTGGGTGGCATGTTTTTAATTATTTTAAAACATCACCAAACATAAAACTGTAGAAACCTCTTAGTTGTTGCGTTGATTTCACGTTCTCGTGAAAATCCGATACTTTTCTGGAAGTTAAAAAATATCTAAATACTCTCAAACATGTTCTGGTAATGTTTCTCAGAGAGAAACCCTCAGGATTGATGGTCTCATTTCTAAAACCGGCAACCTTCAGTAGAACTATAGCGCGAGCGTCCGTCAACATATTGCGAGTCCAATTTCTACGGCTGAGCCCCCTTAGGTGATGTCGGAGATGAAGTCAGATGTTTATTTGGTTAAGAATCGGTCTATATTTACTTCGTTCGGTCAAAATATATGAAATTATATTGGTTCTCTGAATACAAATGCTCCTTTAATTTCGACTATCCGCAATAATTTTTGGAACTAAACGCTGGAGAAGTGAGCCTAAAATGTTATTTTTGTTGTAGAAGGACTTATTTTAATTGAATCGCTGCAGGTCTCTCGCAAATAAGACCAGTGAGTCGATCATTTACTTTTTTTTGAAATCTAATCATTGAGACTGTCTAGCAGTATGGCGTTACTGGTCTAGAACTGTCAGACTTGGTCGTTGATATGTATCGTTACTGTCGTAAAATTGCTCATTTTTACCTATACTCTGTTCAGGATAAGAAGGCGAGTGAGAATTCAGGTAGTAATGCACTATTTAGCAACAGTGCGGCTATACCGGCGACTCCAACCCTTCGCAGAGGCCGTTGTTCTTCCGACTTCTCTCTTGACACGGAGGATTTCCAAGAATCGACAGACTCAAAAATTTACACACGTCCAGTAAAAATTGCGAACGGTCAAAAATACGAGAAAATGGACAACATTTTCGCCCAAAAGGGCCAAAACTCGGCAAAAGTAGTCGACTTTGAATATTGATGACTCTCAGAAATTCGTATTTTTCAGTCCGAATTAAATTCAGGATATTTCGTGTAATATCGAATTTATGAGAGTTATCAATATTCAAAATCGACTACTTTTGCCGAGTTTTGGCCCTTTAGGGCGAAAATGTCGTCCGTTTTTTGTATTTTTTGACCGTTCGCAATTTGTACTGGACGTGTGTAAATTGTTGAGTCTGTCGGTTCTTGGAAATCCTCCGTGTCAAGAGAGAGTTCGGGCGAACAACGGCCACTGCGAAGGGTTGGAGTAGCCAGCATAGCCACACTGTTGCTAAATAGTGCATTACTACCTGAATTCTCACCCGCCTTCTTATCCTGAACAGAGTATATGAAAATATGCTACTAAGAATAAAATGTAACCTTTACAAAGAAATTGCTTTGCGATCGTAACCGTACCCTGGTAAAAATAAAAATTATGACAACTATACGACTATTCCAAAAACGACTATGAACATAGTTGGCCATCGATCGACTGTAGTTGGCCAACTATGGCTATATAAGCGTTTTTTGGAATGGTCATCATAGTCGTAATTTTTACCAGGGTAGCAACGGTCAAGTCTTATACGTTTATCGATATTTATTGTTAATCTTATAGATAGTTTCAACCTAGATCTATTAATACCAGGTCAGTCCAGTCGCAAGTAGGTGGAACTAACGCGTTCCGTTTCACATCGACTCCCCGGTCTGCTGGAAATCTAGGTCTCGGTCTACTGGGCATCATCACCCCCGTGCGGTTCACTCGGCAGAATCAACAGCTGTTATGCAGAAAACGACGGCGAATGAACCGCGTATCGGGGAAACGTTAGTATGGACCGCCTACTGGACTAACTTATGGTATTAATTGATCGTGGTTTCAACTATCGATTAAATGGAAAAATAAATGATCGGACAGCAAAACCACCATAATCTTAGGAGGTCAAAATGTTTTTGATTTTAAAAGAAAATGAATGAAATTTAGAGGGCGCAATGTTTGTTCTACACGGAAAAAAACTACGGTGAAAAGAACCATACTGATACCTGATTTTGGCACCTGCTAGATGATATGGTAATGTTAACCAGAAGTGTACTATGTTTTGACTAGGTACTAGGTGATGTTACCTGATTGCATGTCGAATTTACTCTAAGTATCGGTAAATGTACCATACTTCTGGTCAAGTTTACCATAACATCTAGCAGGTGCCAAAATCAGGTATCCGTATGGTTATTTTCACTAATCTTTTTTTCCGTGATATCCATAGATAAAAAAAACCATCTAGCTAGAATAAGATCGTTAGAATGAGTAAAATGTTTATTTTAGGTACTATCGCATAATTCTATTATTTTTAATATTTTTAAAACTGTACACGGCATCTGCCTCTCCCACCCCTTGCAGAATTTTGAGAAAACATCGTATTTTAACAAAAAATAGTCCAAAACAAGCAGCCTTCAAAACACGCGCGCGTGTTAAGAATGGATGCACGACCTTAATCAATAATTGATGGGCAGGGTGCTTCAGGTTTACAGTCAAACGGTTTTGTTTAAATGATTCTTATTACTGTTGTTTTGTATTTTCCTCAAACATCAAAGTTTGTAATTATTTAACCCTAGCTTAGATGCCCGAGTCTTTTTTGTATGTTAAGGCCTGAGCCGGGTCCGTTGGACCCGTATTTAAAATACATGGGTTTTAGCAGTTTTAGTCCTTTCTTTCTCCATTTTACTTAGTATCTTAGCTTCTTGGTTTTAGAAACAAGTTACAATGTTTCAATGTTGTTGAACAAATTGTCAAGTATGTTCACAAAACCCTTTCCTTCCCCCCTTCCTCATCCAACCCATTCAACCACCCCCTAATAAACTCACAATATATACGAAATAAAGAGTACAATAAACAATTTAATGAAATCCAAGATGGTGGATAAATATCGAGTAATTTGTATGCATGCACCACAAACATCCAAGGATAGCCAACCTCACAATATGGATCACAACCAATCACAAAGTAAACAAACACATAACCTCTACCTCCAGTGAGGTTGTCAAAGTTGACCATCCTTGGATGTTCATTGTTCATGGCGCATGCATACAGATTGCTCGATATTTATCCGCCATCTTAGACCTCATTAAAAGAACGAACCCTTGTAAAAGTCGCTCCTATGCACTGGTGCAAAGATCCAGTGCACTGGTGAAAGGATCCAGTGTTTTGCTCCAGTGTATAGGGAGTTCACGAAAAATCTGATGAAAAACACAACAGACTTATACTCTGTTCAGGATACGATGAAACTTGGCGAGTCAGGTAGAAACGCTCTACTTTGCAACGTAGCCCTTTGAGTTGTACAGCCATTGTGCTCACTCGGACTCTTTTCGACTGGACCCTTCTTCGGGAAGAGGCATTCTGAGGCAATACCGAGAATCGGCTGACTATGAATGTTATCTGTGCAAAAGTCAAATTAGAAACGGTCACAGATACGACGAAATGGATGAAATTTACGTCCGAAGGACCATAACTCGTCAAAATTAGTTGAAATCGACTCCTCATTATCCTCAGACACTTATTTTTTTTAAAGAATTCGATTGAGGTACGCTCATAAACGGAATTCTCAAAAAATAAATCTCCGAAGATGATGAGGTGTCAAATTCGATTAATTTTGACAAGTTATGGCTCTTTGGGCATAAATTTCATCCATTTCGTCGTATCTGTGACCGTTTCTGATTTGACTTTTGCACAGATAACATTCATGGTCAGCCGATTCACAGAATTGCCTCTTCTGGAAGAAGAGTCCAGTCGAAAAGAGCCCGAGTGAGTACAATGGCTATACAACTCAAAGGGCCGCGTTGCAAAGTAGTGCGTTTCTACCTGACTCACCAAGTCTCATCGTATCCTGAACAGAGTATATGAAGACAGTACAGTAACAATAGAACTAAACCCGCAAACCTCAATGCGTGTACTCGTCCGTCTGCAGAGACATCCTTTGCAGACAAAGGGACAAAAGGCGAGGGACGAAGAGAGTGGTCCGAGTTGACGGAAGTTCTCCGTATTTTCATTATTATTTCGGCACACCCTCCACAACTCGTTCATTGACCGGCCCTCCTTTTACTTTGGCTTGAACAGGTGAATGGGAGAGAGGTTGCCAATTTAAGTGAAAATCACACAATTTCTGAATTCAATCGACCCTGCAAACAATCGACTTTCTTGCTGTACCAGGCAACTCTCTATCCATTGGGAATGTGTCTTCAAAGGTTGCTGCTCTTTTCATCAAATTTTTCATGAACTCCCTATACACTGGAGCAAAACACTGGATCCTTGCACTAGTGCACTGGATCCTTGCACCTGTGCACTGGATCTTTGCACCTGTGCACTGGATCTTTGCACCTGTGCACTGGATCTTTGCACCTGTGCACTGGATCTTTGCACCAGTGCATATATGATCGAGTTTTACTAGGGAAAGGACCATAAAAGTGTCAAAAATGTCCCCAAAATACACAATACAACACGACCAATGGTGTCTGAATGAAAATCCTGAAATGTAGGTCACCGTTGCTTCCATTTGGCATACGTGGCGAACGGGAGTACCTGTTAAGTACATATGTATATCGTATCCAGCAAAACGATATAAGAAGCTTGCCATACTACATATGGCACGCTTCAAAAAAAAAAAAAAAAAAAAAAAAAAAAAAAAAAACAGTCTATAAAGAGACTGGACTCAGCATTCTCTGAAAAAAGCATCACGTTTAAAAAAAAAAAAAAAAAAAAAAAAAAAAAAAAAAAAAAATCGAGTCGGTCGCACGTATCTACCGTTTCGTCACGTCAAGTGGGAGGAATGCTCGAGGTACAATGCTAGGAGGGAGTGTGAGGAGGAGAGGCGCGACGCGGTGAAGTTTCAATTAAGTCAAGTCGGATGAATTCACTTCGCAAATAGTATTAATATTGACTTCGATTTGATGAATTGCGACGCCGCGCCACTGCTCCACTGCCGTGGAGCAGTGCCTAAGCGCGCGCGCCGCGGTTTGCGTTGTTCGTGTCAAAGGCGCTTCCCTATCGATAAGTTAGATTAATGACCACAGGTGCGCGGGAAAGAGAGAGATAGTCAGAGAGAGGATAAGAGAGAGAGAGAGAGAGAGAGAGAGAGAGAGAGAGAGAGAGAGAGAGAGAGAGGAGAGAGAGAGAGAGACTGAAGGAGACATAGATAGAAAGAGTGGGAGAGAGAGAGAGGGTGGAGAGGGTGGAGAGGGTGGAGAGGGTGGAGAGGGTCGCGAAGGCATTGGCATTGAGAGTATTGTGTAGCGGTTACAAGTACCTCTCAGTTATTGACACACAGGATAGAGACATTTGTGTTTGCTGACAAGGTGATGAAGAGTGAATGTTTGGTTTCGTATAGGCGATTTGGAATTGATTTTTTCCTGATTTTTGAATCATGCAGTTGAAGGGTAGACGCACTTTGGGTGTAATTCAATGACGTTAAGAAAAAACCTCTTTGAGTTGGTCTCACCTTGAATATTCAATTGCTATTTAAAGTATGCACGTATATACGGATTGAATGGCGCATTTTTACAGCACTTATTCGAGGTATATCTTTTTCAGCTCCCCTGAAAAAAGGCCGTAAAGCTGCGATATTGCTGAGAATGCTCTGCTCTTCTCTTATATCTTAATCCACAAGCACAGTTTAATTGGCAACTCTCACGAATCCTCGAGATGAAGCAAACTCAAGGAGTTTTTATTTTAGGTAAAGTCTCTGAATTCCACCCGCTGTGTGACGTCCCAAAGTGAGCGCCACCCAAAGACCATAGAGAAGAAGAGAGAATCTGGTCCAGAGGAGAGTCTACTTTGAACATAATTTAAAAATTTATTTCACCCACTCTCTGACATTTTTTTAACTTCTCTCTGTTCATTTATAAAACGGTTTCAGGGCAAAAATCGCTTTTGAAATTCAACATTCTGTTTAAAAAAACAGCCGTTTCTGAAAAAATCGCAGATGTACCTTTTTTCATGATATGCTGCTGAATAGAATCTTCTCGGTCACTGCAATAAGAGGGAAACTTTCACTCCAGTTATACATACGAATCAATGATAAAATAGTCAGTACTCTCTCTTATAGTCTCACACCGTACAAGCATTAACATTTAACATCCTCTCGCAGGGTGTCCATTTAAACCCACGAAAAAGAGTACTCTTACTTACAAGGTGTACGATGAACGGCATTCTAAAATTAGACCTTTGGCGTGGGATAATGCGGACACCACGTAACATTGTCAGATTATACATGTGACACTTCGAGTTCAATTCAGAAACTTTTGCGTGAGATCTCTTTTATTTGGCTTGGTTTCAGAGGTATGGGAGGCAAGTCGAGTCGAGTGAGAAGAAGTGAAATTCACAGACACTCGCAGTAAATTGGAAACATTTTTGAGATATTCGGAGGTTAGCGCAAGTTTACAAACAAGCTACCCTGAACTTTCTCCTAGAGATAGATTTGCCTTAAGCACTTTATTGGACGTTTCCTGAGCGTCTCTGAATCGTGTCTCAATATCACTTAAAAATTCCTTAAAACTTCCTCAAGAAATCTCAAGAGACGTGTTTCTTAACTGTAAATTGAATCTTGAGGATGGGTTAGGTCCCAGCCAAACCAAAGAGATCTCAAATAAAGTTTCTGCATCGGACCCTAAATGGCTGATACGATGTTCAGATTTACATGAGGGCAAAAATGAATCGGAGACGTAACTCCGAATTTACAACGACCGTTTTTCCACGGGAAATTTTTTTGTAAAACCTTACGTTTTCGGTCAATTTTTGCTATTTGGGTTGTATCACAATTCGACTCACTGTGTCCCGGAACCGTACGCCATTCCGCCATTCCGCATGCTTCTCTCCTCTGACGATTGTTCAATAGAATGTTGATCTTCCTCAGGTTTCTCTCTAACATCTCTCAAACGGCCAAATCGAATCGCAAACCGCCAACCATCCCCATTGCCTATAGGCCTGTCTGCCTTTCACTGTTCAGGAGGGGTTGGCCAATGGCCATGACCACTATCACTTCCGTAACTGACTTATCAACGAGATTGGCAGTGGTTGCCAAGCCGTGATCCTCACCCTGATTCTGCAGATTAACGACATTCTTTTAAAAGGGCCAACATTGATAGACGCAGTTTTGTCCATCATTGCATAAGCGATTATAACCCCTGATTTATGAACTTGCTGAACTGCTGCGCTGTTGCAAAGTGCCTTGTGTTTTTTCAACAAAGTTATTTTCACAAACTCTTTGTCATCATGTATTTCCGTCTACCTTCTCTCTTTCTCCCTGTCTCTTGCTGGCCCACTTCCAAGTCACTTTAAGAATTTGACAAAGTTCGAATTTCTGGCGAACATGAACTAGAGCAAGGAAAGTGATAGGTTTGACAAAGAAAAAAAAAATTTCAACAAAAACAAGGGTACATATTCAGGATATACTTCTCCGATTTATCTCATTTCCTCCTTGAATAAATAAGAGGAATTTGGACAGGAAACGAGAATTTTCATTTCGGCAGTCGTTGTTGATCATTCGCGTGAAGCGGACGCGTTCCTTCGTCGCTCTCTCGAAAATTTTCATCGCAAATTTTTAATGAAAAATATCAATATGATATAAGTGCAAATTTTTAGCTCGTGTTATTGAACCCGCGATTCGCGAGCCGCGATCGTCGGTTACCTTGCCGCCGCGGAGTGCAGTGAAAACGCGTAAACAATAAACAATCGTTGATGTCATTCACGTCTGTGAGATGTAAGCATTCGACACTTTGCTACTATATTGAAGACAAATTTCACGGATGCGAAAAATGTTTACAAAAAGGCAGAATCGCTGCCTTGGTTAGATCACCCAACACGTTGCCAAGTAGAGCCACCATGTCGAAAGACGGCTTGCCTCAAACGTTGCCAAATAGTGCAAATAGTGCCGATACAGCAGCAAATAGTGCTTTCATTAGAAGTTCCCTTCTGTCGAGAACACCTCCGGGAACTCCGACTAAACTTATCAACAACGACCCCCGCAATGCTGCGAATAGTGCTGTGAATGATGATGAAATCATGGAAATTAATCCAAGTAATCAAAGCGAAACTAACGCGGTAAATGATCTTGACTTTTCGGTCATTTCTCAGAAATCAATAGATAGCGCAATGCAATGCTTAGCGGCTACAGCATCTATAAATGATCCGAACGCGATTTCAAACCGAGTCGATGGTTTGAAATCTACGATCAATGGCTTGATATCAGTTATTAAAAACGGACAAGAAGTCATAAAAAATCAAAGCTCGGTTAACTCTGATCTCAATAATAGACTTTTAGCCCTCGAGGCTAAAATGTCAGGTGATAAAACTAACAGTGGTGCCAGCTCCATAGGACTGCTATCACAATCATCTAAAGGGACACCAAGATCGCTCCGTAGGAACGTTCTGCCTCCAGCGCCCTCTACTAGGGTGCAAAATCGTTTCGAAGCCCTCTCTGACTCCGACGAGGACGTTTTCATTGACAAGGAAGCCCGAGTCATACTAAACCAGACCAAGAGGAAGCACAAGAAAGCAAGTCCAACAAGTCAACAAGAAGGAACGGACAAGAAAAAGGGGACACAAAACTCTCCAGTTAAAAAAAGGTGAAGACAACTGACGTATCTGAAAGGACGGAAGACCCCAAGGAAACAGGAACGGAACCGGAAAAGAAGAAGAAGGTGTTAAAGCCGCCTCCAATTAAGTAGTTTCAGCTAAATCTTTTGGTGAGATCCAACCTATTTTAAAATCAGTCGCGAAAGACGAAGACTGGCGGTGCCAGGCTCTTCGTAATGACATTTTTAAAATTAATCCTCTCGCTGATGAGGCTCATAGAAAAATCTCTAAAGAATTGAATGAAAAAGGGTTTAAATTTTATTCATTCGAAAATAAAAACACTCGCCCTTTTAAGAGTCATGGTTAAGGGACTTCACCCCTCCATTCCTAGTGAGGAAATCATGGAAGACCTTATTAGTCAGGTTTTAAAAGTATTGAAAGTTGATAATGTAATTAAAAAAGAAAGAGTCAAAGGAAAAGGGGTGAAATTTCTTTTAAAAGCCACTCACCTTCCGTACTATATCCTTACCTTTGATAGAGGAGAAGATAAAGACAAAATCTATAGTATTAAGGCTATTCTCAATCTCATAGTCAAAATTGAGGCCCTTAGAAAAAATCCGACCCTTGTCCCTCAGTGCCACCGGTGCCAGGGTTTTGGACACACGAGAGGGTTCTGTTTCAAGGACCCTAAATGTGTCAAATGCGCAGAGATTCATTGGAGCACCGAGTGCCCAAAGGGTAAGACTATTGACGAGCCCCTCTGCGCAAATTGCGGGGAAAAACCCCTGCGAGTTATCGAGGCTGCGTGGTTGCCAAAGAGGTGCACGAAATGCGCCCCAAAAAATATAAAAAATAAGAAGATGACTAGACCAAGGGATACGATGAAAAAAAACACACTGTCCCGCGATACAATGCACATCGTAAAGACGATGTACCTTACTCCAGTTTTTTCAAAAACACGGCTGTGCCGAAAACACAGCCGCCTCCACATACTTCGGAAACCTCCATTGAAAAGGCCTTAAGCCTTATCCGGGGGAAGCTCGATGTTTTAAAAAATAGCAATGCTTTTCTGAAAAGCCGTTTGGCTGCTCTCGAAAACGCCGTTGCTCCAAAATTACCCGCTGGTGTCCAGAGATCTGGCACCGCCGCGGCCACCGCTCGTTCTTAAGTCATGGGCGACGAGATGAGAATTGTCGCTTGGAACTGTAACGGCTTGTTACGTCATAAGAACGATGTACAGGCTTTCCTCAGTAACGAGAAAATTGACGTGCTTCTCTTTTCTGAAACACACTTTACGAGTGAATCATATTTCCGCATCCCGGGTTATAGTTTTTATCACGCTTCGCATCCTTCCGATAATTCGGGGGGGGGAGCAGGCTTGCTGGTGAGGACCAATATCACTCACCACCTAGAATTTCAGCGAATTACTGAAAGCATTCAGTCAGTTTGCGTCTCAGTCAAAACAGACATAGGCGAGCTAAAATTTGCGGGAGTCTATTGCCCCCCTAAACATCAAATTAAATTTGATGAATATTCCGAGTTTCTCCGGTCCCTTGGGGATAGATTTATTTAGGCGGGACTGGAATGCCAAACACTCTCGCTGGGGTTCGAGACTAGATAGCACAAAAGGAAGAGAACTAGAGAGAGCAGGGAAAAGAATTGGGCTGTGACTTTCCATCTTGCGGGACTCCGACTTATTGGCCCTCAGATCCGAATAAAACACCAGATGTTATTGACTTTTTCATCTCTAAAAATGTCGCATTGAACAGCATTGAGGCTGGCGCTATTGTCGACTTAGCCTCAGATCATATTCCAATCACACTATTATTAAGTATGACAGCGATTAAAAAAAACGGTAACCATTCTTTTACGAATAAAAAAACCGATTGGAAGAAATTCAGGGGAATTCTGGGGGGTATGATTGAATTAGGGGCACCCATAAACTCCACTGAAGTACTAGATAAAGAAGCAGAAATTTTCGCTGCAAATGTGAAGAGTGCGGCTCAAATAGCGACTCCCACAGTCAAGATGGTGAGTCACAGCTTTAGGATGCCTAATGATATTTTGGACATGATAAAAGAGAGGGGAAAAACCAGAAACAAGTGGCATATGACTCGACATCCGGATGACAAGTCCAATTTTAACAGACTGTCTAATCAGCTAAAACGTCGGCTTGCCGTGATGCGCAACGAAAGGACCGAGAGATACCTTAGTGGACTTTCGGCTGATCGGAATACAGATTATTCATTATGGAAAGCTATCAAATACCTCAAAAAACCATCCAGCCACTCACCCCCTCTCAAAAAGGCGGATAATCGCTGGGCTAAAAGTCCAGATGAAAAAGCAAATGTCTTTTGTGAACATTTAGCCACAGTTTTTTTTCCAAACCCTCCTGAAGGGCCGGAACAACTGAACATCGAGGAGGAAATTTTAAAAAACAAATCCCTTAGAGTCTGTTAAAATTGAAACTTTTTCTCCGGACGAAGTCAAAAAAGAAATTAAATATCGTGTCAGGGTAAAAAAAGCGCCAGGGCTCGATGGTATCACCGGTGGGATTCTGAAAGAGCTTCCGGTTCGAGGAATAATGAAATTGGTCCAGATTTATAATGCTGTCACGCGACTTGAGCACATTCCTTCAGCCTGGAAGCAAGCTGAAGTAATAATGATACACAAAGCTGGGGCCGCCTAACGAAGCGTCCTCCTATAGGCCTATCTCATTGCTCTCTAGTATTGGGAAATTATTTGAAAGACTATATGTGAAACGTTTAAAAAAAATCGTTGAGGAGCGAAAAATTATTCCGGATCATCAGTTTGGTTTCAGAACTCAACACTCGACCATTGAGCAAGTGCATCGACTGACTGAGGTCATTGAAGAGACATTAGAAAATAAAATGGTCTGCTCTGCTGTTTTTCTCGATGTAGCAAATGCTTTTGATAGAGTTTGGCACGAAGGGTTGTTGCTCAAACTGTACAGGCTTTTTCCAATAAACCATTACCGTCTTTTGAAGTCCTATTTGCAAAATAGGTCATTCAGAGTGCGATTTGACGGTGCTTTTTCTGTTTTCAGAGAAATCAAAGCAGGAGTCCCACAAGGCAGTGTTTTGGGACCAATTCTATTTAATATTTATACCAGTGATGTTCCTCAGACTCGTGGGACTCGCTTAATGAAATTCGCTGATGATACAGCCTATGGGGCCAAAGGTCGTGATCTGTATCTCGCAAATAGAAAGCTGCAAACGGCACTTAACAGATATTCTAGGTGGTACAGAAGGTGGCGATTTGCCCTTAACCGCCAGAAATCTGTGCATATCATATTCACAAACAGGGCTGTAGGTTACATGCCAATATTCTTAGGTCCCAATCCTGTTCCTTATTCAGACACGGCGAAGTATCTTGGCCTGACTCTGGACACCAAATTAAGGTGGAGAGCTCATGTCAAGAAAAAACGGGCTGAGCTTGGTCTGAAATATAGGAAAATGTACTGGCTGTTAAGGCCTGACTCAAAACTATCCGTTGATAATAAGGTCCTACTCTATAAACAGGTATTGAGACCAGTATGGGCGTACGGTTCCCAGCTTTGGGGGTGCACCGCAAATAGTAACCTGAGGCCTATTCAAACCTTCCAGAATATGGTCCTAAGGAAAATTGTTGGGGCACCCTGGTATGTCAGAAATTCTGACATACACAGGGATCTAGGCGTCGATGACGTCAGAACCCACATTAAAAAAATAGCTGAGAGGTACGAAGCTCGGCTACACTCTCACCCGAACATAGAAGCTATTCGCCTTCTGGACAATAGCAATGTCCTGAGAAGGCTCAAACGGCGCAAGCCTTTTGAGCTGGCCTCGGATTATTATCATAAAATCTGAGGGACGGGGTCGACCTTTTTCTCCTTTTTTCCCTCCTCCGCTCAGAATTGTCTTTACCTTCACTTCACTTTCCTCCATCTTTTCATCCCTTCATTCCATATCATCATCGTCATCATTATCGTCATCATCATTTTTATCTCTCGTTCGTTTTTTTTTTCAGGAACATAAAACGAAGGAAAATTTTACTATATCCATAAATATTTACAAAAAATCATACTGTAATTATTTTATACTATTTATCATAAGAAAAAAACAATTATTGTACTCATGTTGTATAGTCGTGTTAATAAACTTGTATAAAAAAAAAAAAAAAAAAAAAAAAATTTCGGCGTCCGTCTTTGTCTAACTTTGTATGTTTCAATCGAAAAAGGGACAAGATATGGTGTACATATCTATAGGAGGCACCACTGTCGATAAAATTTTGAGTTATCTGTATGAATAGCGAGTGGTTCTAACAACACTACGAGGAAGAGAAAGTGTGTGAGTGAGTAAGTGAGTTAGTTAGAGGTATAAAGAGGGGGAAGTTGGAGGGAGAGAGAGAGAGAGAGAGAGAAGAAATGGGGTAGTTGGGTAGGGGTTGATATCAAGCTTAAGAAAAAGTTGGCGATCAGCAAGTGAGGGTTGTAACGGCAAGCGATACCTCGTGCAATCGTATACATTGTAGTATTGTATGATATACGCGTTATTCTATGTTACGTCATAAAAACGGGGGGGGGGGGTAGTCAAACTCTCCGGGAGAGTATGGCACACAAGATTGGAGGTGACGGATACCGCGTGACGCGACGCTCGAGACGGGACTCATGAGTATATGTATATGGAAGAAGAAGAAAAGGAGGAGGAGAAGGAAAAGAACAAGTAGAACAAGGGTAGGGGGCGGACAAAGGGGTAGGAGAAAAAGGTTTTACAAGTGAACATTTTAACATTTTTGCTCTACGCGGAGTCGCGGACGAGGAAGTGATAAAATTGTCAGCTGGCTGCCATTCTGCCATGCCCCCTGCCGTGCGTCCGCCGCGGCCGCGCCGCGCCGCACACTGTGAGATTTGACCGATCTAGCTAGACAAAAGTCTTCTCGACTATTATACTTCTTCATTTGTGGTATGATGGGGTTTTTTGGGTCGCTGAATCCAAATTTAAGGTCCATTTTCAATAATTTTGGCATTCAACGTAATTAGAGTAAAAAAAAAAAAAAAAAAAAAAAAAAAAAATGAAAAATCACGAAAGTTCAAAAATGACAATGACAAACTATTAAACAAACAAAACAATTTGACAAATGAATGTTTTTAATGGACAATTTTAATCAATTTTCATTTAATTAAGTAGAAACTAGATTTTTTTTGTTTGTTTTGGTTTTTGTTTTTTTTCATGATTAGCTTTTTCAGAAGAATAATTTCAATAATTATAGAAATTAACGCATGGAGAGGAAAAAGAAATCACAGAAAAAAATATCGTACCTCATGCTGAGAATAGGAAAGGCAAAAATATGATAACCATAAGCGAAACGTAACGATTAGACGATTATTTAAAAATAAGAGGCTTTAAAATAAAATAATAATTAATTGACAGGTTCCGAAAATAAGTAATCCAGTTCTCATTCTCGTAATTGATTAACAAATTATTTCCCTTCAAGAGCAGTAAAGTTTATTATGAACAATCATGGAGAACAAAAAAAGTTTTACTTCATCCGGGTTCCGAACGCAAAACCTTTCGCCAGGCGAACGACTGCGCTAGCCATTACACTAGCGGTATCAGACGGAAGTTACAGATGTTTCAACGTAACACATTTGCATAGGTGAATACGACAGCACGTGGCTCGCAGCACCAGCACTGCGCACGGTCAGCCAGTCAGACACAGCGAGAATTTGTGAAAATACGAGTTGATTTTCAATTTTCATCACGAATGTTCTCGCTTAGTGCGCGAAAGTAGCAGGAAAACTTTACATGGATCTCTTCTCTGAAACACGGGCTTTCACGTGAATTAAGTTTCAATGCGGACGGATGAGGGGTTCGTTTTATATTGTCCATGAAATATGAAGTTGTATGGAAATCTTATCACCAAAACCAGTCCACTTTAAAATAACCATAGCACAATAAAAAACAAAGGAAATGCAATTCTAATTAATGAAAAACCATCGTCATACCTTCCTGTATCACTTTCATTGCAAGATGTTTCTTAAAATTCGATTAGTTTTAAAAAAAATCGCGAAAACTAGGATGACGTTTTGGACTATGAAAACTGCTCAGACGAAGCCATTACGATCGACCAACTTCCAAGCTGAATAGTTCATGACCTGGTCAAGCAAAATAGCTTATGTACCATATGTACGTGATCAGCACACCCTAAGCTTTCATTTCAGTCCATTTTCGATCTGATTGGAGCACTTTGATTTTTCGACTTTTGTCTAGCCAGATCGGTCAAATCTCACAGTGTGCGCCGCCGCGCGCCGTCCGCTTTGAGAGCCCCACCACGCGCTACAACGCTCCGAATCCGCTTACAATCTCATAATATGCTCATTCTCTGCTGCCAAATGTACTATGAGCTCTTTCAGTATTAGTCAACGACATACAGGGCTGCCGTTTTGCGTATAATTAGTCGTATCTTTCAATTCACCGATGATTCCACCGATTGAAAAAAGATTACACAAATCATTTCTGTGTATGACTATTATGCACGAAAATGCTCGCATTTGAAATCTTTCCTCAACCGAGAATTTGACAAAGTTCGAATTTCTGGCGAACATGAACTAGAGCAAGGAAAGTGATAGGTTTGACAAAGAAAAAAAAATTGCAACAAAAACAAGGGTACATATTCAGGATATACTTCTCCGATTTATCTCATTTCCTCCTTGAATAAATAAGAGGAATTTGGACAGGAAACGAGAATTTTCATTTCGGCGTCCGTCTTTGTCTAACTTTGTATGTTTCAATCGAAAAAGGGACAAGATATGGTGTACATATCTATAGGAGGCACCACTGTCGATAAAATTTTGAGTTATCTGTATGAATAGCGAGTGGTTCTAACAACACTACGAGGAAGAGAAAGTGTGTGAGTGAGTAAGTGAGTTAGTTAGAGGTATAAAGAGGGGGAAGTTGGAGGGAGAGAGAGAGAGAGAGAGAGAAGAAATGGGGTAGTTGGGTAGGGGTTGATATCAAGCTTAAGAAAAAGTTGGCGATCAGCAAGTGAGGGTTGTAACGGCAAGCGATACCTCGTGCAATCGTATACATTGTAGTATTGTATGATATACGCGTTATTCTATGTTACGTCATAAAAACGGGGGGGGGGGGGTAGTCAAACTCTCCGGGAGAGTATGGCACACAAGATTGGAGGTGACGGATACCGCGTGACGCGACGCTCGAGACGGGACTCATGAGTATGTATATGGAAGAAGAAGAAAAGGAGGAGGAGAAGGAAAAGAACAAGTAGAACAAGGGTAGGGGGCGGACAAAGGGGTAGGAGAAAAAGGTTTTACAAGTGAACATTTTAACATTTTTGCTCTACGCGGAGTCGCGGACGAGGAAGTGATAAAATTGTCAGCTGGCTGCCATTCTGCCATGCCCCCTGCCGTGCGTCCGCCGCGGCCGCGCCGCGCCGCCGCGCGCCGTCCGCTTTGAGAGCCCCACCACGCGCTACAACGCTCCGAATCCGCTTACAATCTCATAATATGCTCATTCTCTGCTGCCAAATGTACTATGAGCTCTTTCAGTATTAGTCAACGACATACAGGGCTGCCGTTTTGCGTATAATTAGTCGTATCTTTCAATTCACCGATGATTCCACCGATTGAAAAAAGATTACACAAATCATTTCTGTGTATGACTATTATGCACGAAAATGCTCGCATTTGAAATCTTTCCTCAACCGGTGGAGTCATGGATGACTTTAAAAAACTTGCGGATATTTTAATTAATTAACGGAGTTTTCACCGATTGAGAAAAGATTACAGATCATAATATTTTCTTGCATTTCAGCCATACTTTGAATTGAAGTGTGTAATCTTTTCTCAACCGGTGGAATCATCGGTGAATAGAAAAATAGCATTGATTATACGCAAAACGGCAGCCCTGACGACATAGGCGGTTTGGCTCACCGGGAAACCGGAAAATTTCCTGGCAGTGCTGCCGTTCGTGTATATTTGATGGCATTTTTTAATTCACTGATGGCTCAACCGGCTGATAGAAGATTACCCAGTTCTTTTCAGTTCATATATAAACTGGAATGCACGAAAATACTCGCATCTGTAATCTTTCCTCAACCGGTGCAGTCGCTTTTAAATTATTAAAATACACGCAAGTTTTTTTAAAGTCATCGATGACTCGATCATCAATTAAGAAAAGATTTCAGATGCGAGTAATTCCGTGCATTACAGCCATACAATAAACTGAACTGTGTAATCTTTTCACAGCTAATGAAAGCATCGTTGAAGTGAAAAATGCTTGTAAATATATGTAAACGGAACGACAGTTCTGAGTGAGAGGAATAGGGAAAGAACCTGGGGCCGAAAAATGTTGGTCCGAAATACTACTCCTTCTAGATGCATTGTGAGGCCGTAAACTATCTACTAGCATGCTCGAATCCTCACCATCCACCAATGTAGTTTCACCATTTCGGACCAACATTTTTCGGCCCCTGGAAGGAAAAACAGGGAAGAAATTAATTAGGAAGACACGTAACACATAGAATCATGGAAATAAAGATGAAAGATCTCACAGAACAGACCTGCTTTATTAGATCCCAGGCCGCGTGGTCTGGAGAAAAATGAAAATGAAGTCGAGTTGTCATACATTGACCACGTAATGTCAACACGCACAGCTCCAGGTATCCGAGCAGAAAACTCCTCCCAAAAAACCATTCAATCGGGAATTTCTTTATCGATGCTCCTTCATTTTTAAAGGTAGACTAAAACGGTACAGGCGCCTACGAGTAGTTAACTCATTGTCAGTTCACATAGCCCACGATAACATGACGGTATCCAATTTAAATATTCTTTTGAAAGTTCTCGCAATTCGACCGATGTATTCACTTTTAATGCGCCTTCATTTTTTAGGGTAGACTAAAACGGTAAAGCCGTGTACGAATAGTTAACTATTTGTCAATCCATTGTCCAATTTTGACGGTGCCCAATTTTAAACTTCTTTCGAAAATTCCCGCGATTCGACTTTCGGATACAGTGTCTGACTTTTCTGGATGCTCCCCCCATTTTACAAGGAAGCCTAACACGGCACAGTCACGTACAAACAGTTAAAAAATTTTAAGCTCACATCTTTAACTATCCAATTTAAATACACCCTCCGTTCGATCAATGGAAACCTTTGTCTCATCTTTTTATGAGATCAGACCAGAACATCAAACAAAATAAAACCGAAATCCAACGCAAAGCTGACCATCACCAATTATAACTATCAGGGTGACACTGAGAGGCAGGGCTGCCGTTTTGCGTATAATCAATGCTATTAATCTATTCACCGATGATGATTCCACCGGTTGAGAAAAGATTCAATTCAAAGTATGACTGAAATGCAAGAAAATATTATGATCTGTAATCTTTTCTCAATCGGTGAAAACTCCGTTAATTAATTAAAATATCCGCAAGTTTTTTAAAGTCATCCATGACTCCACCGGTTGAGGAAAGATTTCAAATGCGAGCATTTTCGTGCATAATAGTCATACACAGAAATGATTTGTGTAATCTTTTTTCAATCTGTGGAATCATCGGTGAATTGAAAAATACGACTAATTATACGCAAAACGGCAGCCCTGCTGAGAGGAGGGTGATGATGGCAAAAGTTAGTTTAAATCCTGCGGAAAGGCATCAGAGGGACGATTTTTTTTCTTTTTTTTCTTTCAAATTAAATAATAGATATGTTCATTGGCAACATCTATTTTACGAGCCGCTTTCAATAATCTGAATCATTTTTGGATGTTTTGTGAATGAATGGAGGCAGGTAGTTTCATTTTGCATAAAGACAAAGAATAGAACGATAGAATATCACACTTACGCTCACACACGTAAAAGTGACTCGGAGGGGAAAAGTGGGTTGGAGTTTGAGGATAGGGTAGCTGAGAGGTAAATAGAGCGATGACAAGAGATATAGAATTTGACGCGGCATGCGGCGGACGAAGCCAAATTAGGGTAATTCTAACTGTGTGCGCTTTCGCCCTTTTATAAGTCGAACGCTTGCTCTGAACTATGGAGAGAGACTTTTACATGTTGTCGGCTGTTGAGTTGATAACTGCTATTCGAGCCTCGTCGGTGCTTTTATAGTAAAACTCTCGAAGCCCTGCTTAACTTTCTCAGTACCGTACTGACTTGCGCGGACCTCCATCCCAGTTTTCTTTTTGCAACAAAAGGGTGGAAAATGTATAATTGGAATCTTTTCATTAGCATGCGCTTAGTATCAGTCATAAGAGGACAATAACTAACGTCATTTTGAATTATTACAGCATTTTTTATTTATTTTTTTATCTGTTATCTATAAATTTATCTTTTTATTTGTTTTAAAGGAACTTGAGAGTCGTAGGATTCTATTGTATTTGTTGCAGGCAAATCGCTATCTTAGGCAAATCACAATCTGCTTGCGATTTGCCTAGACAAAGAACAAGCAGCTTATATTTACGATCGGAAAAAATTTAGCTCAGCCGCAATGATGACGTACAAAAGAACTATATTTAGATTTTAGTTAGCTCCAGAGTTGGGCAAACGAATAATCAGAAATAATGAAATGAAGCCGGCCACACTGAATACTGGGTTTGCCAGCTGAGTTGAGGAAATGAAAACACACGGAAGGTATAGGTCAATTGTCGAATTATTCGTCGAATAATTCGATTGACTCAGCGTTGCCTGACTCAACGAATAATCTCCGAATAATTTTTTGCCCAACTCTGGTTAGCTCATTCTAAAGCTGATAAGCTATAACGATCGTACTAATACCCACAGATAAGGTTTTTCTCGGCTGGTTCTCTTTTTATGAAATTTTAAAGCTATTGAATACAGTGTTCAAAAACACTTCATTAAAAACACATGGAAAAAAAAGAACGGTGTAATTTACCATGGCTGATGTTGGCTGAGTTAAGATAAACATGACCAGAGTTATGAAGCATTTGACCAGGAATCAGGTCAATTACACTTGATCTGAATTTTTTCTGTTGGTAAATAAGCGGCTTGCTCATTGTCCTGGCAAATCGCAAGCCAATTGCGATTTGCCTGCGACATATATACACCATTCAAGAAACTAAAAAGTGAACGTTTCAGAAGCGGAACAAAACGAGATGGTTACTGAGTGTTATTTCAAGTAGCTATAAGTGGAACTAGGAGGGCTAGAAGGCCAAAAACGGACATAATTTTGAATCATCACTTTGGATATTTGCAAATAAGCCTGAAATAATAAAATTTGAAACTCCATGACCCTCCAAAAAATAGAACTTCATTCGGTTTCTTGGGATCATTAATGTTGTACGTGTGATGAATTAAAATGATTTTCTTCTAAATATCAACTATGCTTTTTAAAAAAAAAAAAAAAAAAAAAGAGATTTGTAGAAATCAGTGGCATGCTTTAGTAAAGGCTTGTAATGTAAAAAAGCAGCACTGCTGTTCATCATGACATAAAATTTTTATGGACTTTATGATAATGAGGAGACTAGTTTGAGAATATTTTCCCGGAAATTATGCATTCCCGACGGTGAGATGATGAGGTACTTGAATACTTTAAGTAGGTACTTTCTCCCAACTTTCATAAATTTTATGTTGCCTCTTCGCTTAAACGACGCTCTCATTTTGCACATATGGATTTACATACTGAGTGTAGTGCACTCATATTAAATGTACACTTTTCGTTTATAACGCAACATCGGATAATTTTAATATTTTTGAATCATTTTACTCTCTTTTCCCAGAAAATGCAAAAACATACATTTTCGGTCTAAAAGAGCTAGTCCCCAAAAATCCAGGATGGGTGGCATTCACTATATTTGAGAAGCGAGCTGATAACGCAGAGACGGGGCAATGTTGGTCCGGAAAAAGAGAAAAAAGAAACTATGAAAAAAATTCAGCGTAATGGTTTTTGAAATATTTTGTACTCAAGTTGGGTATTTTTGATATATTGTCAAAGTCCGCAAGCATAAATAACACAATGCGGTCGGCTCGGCCAAACATTTGTCGAAAGCTGTAGAGCTTTAAATAACCTTAATTAACAATTAGTCACTTGCCGTTGAGTGACCCAAAACTGAAATATAAATGCATTACGTAGGAAGGTAAAAATTGGTCAAACTGACTTGCCACAGTGAAGGGTTTCATTTTCAAAGTTTCATTTCATACTCACCAAACATTTTTCATTCAATTACAGAGTGCTTATACATTTTAAAGTGTTTACTTGGGTCTCGCTTACACCCCGCAAGTCAGAATAATTAGAGTGCGGAGAATTTTGCTTTCCTTCAAATTAAGAGCCGTCAAAATGACTTGCGAATTGAGTAGAGCAACGTTGCCATTTACGCAACATTTACTTTGATTTTAATTTAATATTCCACTTTTCCATTCGCGAGAGATAATCAGAATATGCACAACACTAGAACTACCGGGAAAACCTTCATACCTGGAACCTGGAACTAGTGCTGCGGTCAATGACCGCAGATATCATATTACAAGAAAATTGAGTTAGGTATTGTTGTTTTGGCCATGGATCGGCTTGTTTTTCATCTTTTTACAGTATTTCTGTTTGTTTCAATACAATTTCGAGCACCGAGATCAATCATGGGGGGGGGGGGGGGTTAAGGAAAACGGATGGAAGTGAGCAAATACAGCAGTGGCGAAGCGGGCAATCTGTATCCACTGTTTGTCCATTCAACCCATGTAAAAAGTCGAATTGAAATGTATATTCACCAAAAACCTGCTGTTCGATCTTTTATGTAAGTTTAAATGGTCCAATTCAGCGTTGCCAAATTGCGTGCTACGCTTTTTAAATACACGTGGAGAGTTTTTGTTTTAGAGATCAAATTTTTATTGATATCATAAAAAATAGACCTATAAAAAATGGCCTCCTACAAATGAATCGAAAAATTGGTAAAAAATAAGATGATATAATCAAATTTCGGTTATAACTTTATTCAGAACGTACAAAAAGAGTTGCTCCATCTTCAATGTTATCTATTGCATCTAATTGTGCAATTGCAAGGGTCTATTTCATAAACAAAATGAAAGTGCTTTATGAGCTGAGAATGTAAAGTTGCATTTGGTTTTTACCTATAAGCGTCCCGATTTCAGAAATGCAATCGTGTAAAGACAAAAATGTGCGTGCGCCGCCGCGCGTAGATGTTGCAACTCGGAATTCTCACCTTTAAAAAATGTATTTTCGGCCAAAATGTAATCTCCGGAACAATGAAATTTATAGTTAGAAACCGCATTGGCATTCTTGTTTTCATCCTTGTATCTGTGAATCAAAACTTACAATCGAATTGCTGGGATATCATCGAGCCACTTCGTTGAAGCATGCTAACGAACTGATAAGTCTTTTATTGAAATGAAATATGTAAACTTCGAATAGGATCGGGTAAGGACTTCTAGGACACACTTCATAATCTCTCTCAGACATCGACAAGCAGAATTTCCATCGATTACTATTTCACTAAATAGGCTGACATTGCAAGATCAAAGGTGCATCCTGTGGTGAGAGACTTGTTCGCTCCGTCGAGATAGAAGCGAGGAGAGTGTCCTGAGATACCTAGCAATGGGTCCAGGAATTAGTACTTCTTCATCTCCACTTAATTGAGTACATGTGCTTGAAAATAATAGGGGAGACTGCTCAAGTGACTTTGGCCCTGTCCTTTTCTAAAACAAGCGTTCAAATGAACCAAGAGAGAGAGAGAGAGAGAGAGAGAGAGAGAGAGAGAGAGAGAGAGAGAGAAAGAGAGAGAAAGAGAGAGAGAGAAGAGAGAGGAAGGAAGGAAGGAAGGAAGGAAGGAAGGAAGGAAGGAAGGAAGGAAGGAAGGAAGGAGTGATGGATGAAAGGATGGGAGAAAGGGATGGAGGGAAGAAGGTTGAGAGAGAGAGAGAAAGAGAAAGAGAGAGAGAGAGAGAGAGAGAGAGAGAGAGAGAGAGAGAGAAAGAGAGAAAGAGAGAGAGAGATTCCAGAATCCGACTTTGGTTATACCGGACAATAATAAAATGTTGCAGACTTATTACTGAATGGGAATGGAAAAATTTCAGCTTCCTCGTAAGGAGATTAAGGTGAAATTGGTTTTTATGATCTCTTTTTCTCACACCCCTTTCATTCTGTTTTTGCGAGAAGAAATTCAGCTCACCGGAAGTAATTGCTTATACTGACATGACTGGTTTCAATTAAGCCGCCTTTGAGGACTGAGAGAGGGAAAGAGGATTTCAAATAAGATTCTTTCATCTGAAAAACACCTGTTTTGATCCTTCGGCTCCTTAAAAAGAGAGGAAACAACTCTCTCATCGAAAAGAAAAAGAACTGTTTTCTCAGCCCAAATATTTAAGTCAGTAATCATTGACAAAATTATTTCCCTCGCTATTTCGTCGATATACTTATTACAACACTCGAATGAGTGTCTCCAACTCACTTTGAATGGTGAAGTATCAAAGGATAGAATAATGAAATAAATATTTTGTGAGAAATAACTGGAAAGTATGACTGCATGAAAGAGAACCCCGCTCTCGTCATCATTTGAAAGCTTTCGATGACGCTTTTTTCTTTCTATCTTTAGTATTTTTTCGAGATTGTGATGGGATTAATTTTTCGGCTCCAACTCCCTCTTTATTTACAAGCAATGTTACCAGATCATGCAACGCTCTCTGTAAAAAAAAATGAGCCGTTGGATACAACATTATCCAACCTCCATTTTTAGACAGACTATTTATTTCACTAAGCAGGACACTATGACAACTAATAGCTTGTTCATATTAAATCGACATGGGCGGAGCCAGCAATTTGGCAACTATGGATTCTTCCCATTTGAATGCATGAGAAACAATCGATTAGATATTGGGCCATGGCCCCCTCAAGAATCGATTTTTTCTCATACATTCAAATGGGAAGAATCCACAGATGCCAAATTTCTGGCTCCGCCCATGTAAAATCGATAGTTTATTATTCCTACTCCGTCGTATTTATTTTGCCTGCGCTACCAATTGAAGGCCTCTATAAAACATTCATATATCCAAATATTATAATAGTTGAAACTAGTAATTTAGTCTAATCATTTTACTATTTCAGTTTACCGTGATGCATGGCTGCTTACTAGACCGATTTAGTTCAAGTTAAAAGGGTAGTTACATATACCTACTCTCCGGCATACTTAATACTTAGCTGGCCTATGGCTTGATCGTATTGAAACTGTATATTTGTTTCAGGGCTTCGAACCGAACCAAACCCTGAACTGAAAACCGCTCCGAGTCGCCGAATTTCGGAACCGCGAACCGTTTTGCAGAATATGCCTTGAACTGCAAACCGAACCGAACCGCATGAGCTGAACCCGGTCTGAGCCGGGTCAGCAATTAATTTTCCAAAAGAAGTCCGAGTTATGATGACCATAGACTCTAAATGAGACTATTTTTATACATTAAGATATCAAAAATCTTATGAAAGATAAAAAAGAAGGAGAAAAAAAAAACCCCCACTGAAAGTAAAATTAATACAAAGTTGATGATGTTTTGCTCCTGAAAGTGAAAATAATTATCTGTAAGAGGAAAAGCTAAATAGTATAAAAGTGAAAAACGTAAAAGCGTTTTTGTTGAAAGTATTTTTTCAAATTTTGCTTTTCAAGTTGAACCGGTTAGAACCCAACCAATTTTCCCCGTGAACTCGAACCGTGAACCAATTTTACTAAAGGATTCCGTGCCGTGAACTAAACCGAACAGAAATTTTTAGCGGTTTAAAGCCAGCTGAAATGAAGGTGCATGGCTATAGACAATATTTCATAAGCATCAATAATTGAAACGTTGCTTTAACGTTGATAAGAAATTGGAATGGTGTTTAAGTAATGCAAATCTAGTAATTAATATATGAATCGGGTGGAGTATTCAGAGGACTATTTTAATTTCATTGTTCAAGTCATCATCAATTTTTTTTTAAATAATATGTTTGTTTCTTTACAGATCAAAGACTAATAAACCCATCATTCAGCCATAGATGTAAAGATACGCTTAAGCGATAATATTGACTCTTTTTGACCGAATCCGTAACTTTTAATTAGATTATTTCAAGGTCGTTTTTTGGAAATCGACACCTGTCTGCGTCCAACGGCTTAAATGCAAGAAAATCACCTTCATCTGGCAACACTGTTAATAAAGTTTCCAGCAACGAAGTTTTAAAGAGAACGAAATTCTCGGTTGCCAGGTTCAATTTATAAGTTTCATTTTGAGCGCAGATATTGACAAGGCGGAGTTCGCAAGATAGAAAATATGTCTCTTCAAAGAGCTTTGAAAAGAAGAGTAACTTCTTGCGAAACGATGATCTCGTCCTCATTAATTTTATAACAAATTGGATTCAGATTAACGCAAAGCCCACGAATCTTACAAATGTGCGAGTCGTTTGATGTAGTTTTGTATGAAATAACAGGTGGAATTCCCACTAATTTAACGGCACTCGGCATCCCCGCCGCGCAGCTTTGACGCAATCCACTCAAAGAACAGTTGATCTAATCCCAACGAGTTTCCGTATGGGAGTTTCTCTTTGAAGAAGAGAGTCAGTGAGTTTGGGGAAAAAAAGAAGGTAGCTAGTTTTACCCAATGGTTTTAAATTTTTAAAATGGTCCTCTCGACATTGAAATTTTTCAAATTGAATTCTAATTAGCTTATTACTTGATTATTTCTATAGATTTGATCGAATTAGGCCTTGGCGAACAAGCATGAATCATGGGCGGATACAGGGAATTGTCTTTCTCTCTCTCCTCCCATTTAAAAACGTGCATTAGAAAAGGACAAAAGAGGGGGCCAAAGTCACATGATGGCCCCCTCTGCTATCCTTTTCTAACACGTAAGTTCAAATGGAAGTAGAGAGAGAAAGAAAATTGGCTGTATCCGCCAGTGGCATGAATATTGTCTTCGGAACCAACGATATTTCGTCATTTCGATCGAAAAGTTTTAAAATAAGAGGGCATTCTTCATCAATCAACCAAAAATCGGGATCGGGTCCGTGCCTAGTAGCCTTAACCTCCCCCCCCCCATTCATGTGCATTATGATCCCTTAGACTCTCCTATAATTCTGGGAGAGGCCCTTCAGAACGCCTTTTAAATTCTAGATGAGACCACCAAGCTCCGATCCTAACTCTCGGTGGCAACCTGGCTGGTGTTTAACATGAGTAATCCCTAGTATAAACCTCTCTTGAACATTGCGATCTTATACAAATTCAGTTCTCTGGCTTAGTAGCTCATTTCTTGCTCCTCGTAAGTTTTATACTTGCACCCTTATGAAGAAATCTTTAACCCCCCCCTCCCTTAAATCCTTCCCAGGGCAGGTCTTGTGGGCTTGAAATATTGTCATCAAAACAGCGTTGTTTGTTTAGTTTTCTTTGAAAATTTCGGTCTTAAAATTACTAGCGTTGAGTTCACACTTTTGCTGTGAGCGCCTGGTTGATTGTAAAAATCTGAAAAATTCAGGAATAATCTATTACCCCTAAGCGACTTCAGAGAAAATATCGGGGGGCTCCCACCCCCCTTAAGGGGGAGCGTAGGCCCCAAAACGTACCCCATGTTGCCAATATATCGCATATTTCAAATGGCATGGGTTATTTTTTATTTCATCATTCAAAAGGGCACAAAAAATTGAGTAATTTCGTTTTTTCAGATTTTCGGTAGCTCCTCTCAAAACAAAATGGCGGCCAAATAGCTACCCCATACTTTCGAGGCCCATAACTTCGGTTTGAATCAATATTTTTTCAAAAACTAAAAACTGTCTGAATCCTCAGAACGTCTTTTTTCCAATGATGTGCCACACTTTATCATTTGGTGGGAAAAAAAAATGGGGCGCGGAGCCCCCCCAAAAATTTTTGAGTTTGGGGGGCTGTTGCTTAAAAAAGTCAAATGTAAAGGGGGGTCTTGTTGTACATCAATCGAAAGGTCTTAAAAAAAGGAAGAATTTGGCGCAAACCCGAAGTCGCTACGATGCGTCTATTAAAAATGGTGGTCATTTAACCATTTGGGGGTGGGGGACCGTCCCCCCAAAATAAAATCCCTCCATCGAGTGATACACCAATCGAAAGGTCTTGGAAAGAGAAAGAGAATGGCGCAAACCGGACGTCAATACGATGCTTGCATCCAAAATGGCAGACGGACAAAGTTTTTTGGCTTATGACCCTGCAGGCCTATAACCATAAATTCTTTCTTTTTTTAAGACCTTTCGATTGATGTACAACAAGACCCCCCTTTACATTTGACTTTTTTAAGCAACAGCCCCCCAAACTCAAAAATTTTTGGGGGGGCTCCGCGCCCCATTTTTTTTTCCCACCAAATGATAAAGTGTGGCACATCATTGGAAAAAAGACGTTCTGAGGATTCAGACAGTTTTTAGTTTTTGAAAAAATATTGATTCAAACCGAAGTTATGGGCCTCGAAAGTATGGGGTAGCTATTTGGCCGCCATTTTGTTTTGAGAGGGGCTACCGAAAATCTGAAAAAACGAAATTACTCAATTTTTTGTGCCCTTTTGAATGATGAAATAAAAAATAACCCATGCCATTTGAAATATGCGATATATTGACAACATGGGGTACGTTTTGGGGCCTACGCTCCCCCTTAAGGGTCGTGGGAGCCCCCCGATATTTTCTCTGAAGTCGCTTAGAGGTAATAGATTATTCCTGAATTTTTCAGATTTTTACAATCAACCAGGCGCTCACAGCAAAAGTGTGAACTCATTTCTCGGACACCCTGTATGTGACTTTACACATGAACCATTAAAATTTGCATACCTTCAAATTTGACACTTTAAACACCATCACGTCATCAGCAACATGAGTGATTTTAGATCAATCCACTTTCATATTTTACTAAAAAAAATCATAGAAGTTCTTGTCAGAGAGAGGAAAAAAGAGAGGAAATAAAGTCTCAGCAGTGAGTTTCATTACATTTTCGAGATGGCTTGAACGATGAATGAAAAGGCTTGGAGGGTGGCATTAGGGGGGAGAGGAAGGGGAGGCAGTGGGGAGTCGGGAGGGGGTAAGAAAGAAAAGGGCAGGGAGGAGTCAGGAAGGAGGAATGGTCGTATAAGAAAGAGAATGTAAGAGATTCGGCAAAGTTGAAGATAAACTCGGGCAAAACTAGAACAAATTGAGGCAGGGAATTATTTCGACTCACCAAGTTACGAGAAGCCGAGAAAATCTGTTTATTAAAAGCTTGATGTGGGGACATCAACACTCCTCAACAGCCCCTCTTTCTTCACCTCTCCGGTTTAACCCACCCCTCCTCTTTTCTTTGTGATTGTGTCCCTTTTTTTTTGTCAAACTGAGAAGATACACCGTCAAAGCTTTAAAGAAAAACACGGCCGTTAGTAAAAAAATAAAAGCCTGAACCAAGACCGGTCTTGAATTTTGAAAGGAAGTTTCCCGAGCGATTATTTAAATAAATAAACGAAAAATTTCCGAGCTTACAAGAAGTATAGTAACTTGCAGTATCTGCGCCGTAGGAGCGAGTAACATGAATATATTTCCATTTGCACCGCGCCGATCCGCCGCTACGAACCGCGTCTCGTCGAAACGAACAGCAAAGAGAGGAAAGTTTACATGCTATTAACATAAAAGCCGAGTCATGACTCGCGGCACGGCGTAGAATGCAACATGCAAAACGCGTCGCTGATTTCATAAAAACTCTAAAACAAAATCTGTTCTCTCTCTCTCTCTCTCTCCCTCTCTCCCTCCATCTCTCTCTCTTTCTCTCTCTCTCCCTCTCGCTTCCATTGAGCTCCCTCACCTACAAATTCTAAAACAAAATGATTGTTTTATTACCTGTGTGCTGTTTTGAAGAATGATTTTGTAAACATTTCCGGCACCTTCAACCTCAATTTGGAAGGAGAGGGGAAAAAGTAGAAAAAACAAAGGAAGGTGTTTCAACGATTATATGAGATTCTCATCAAATTTTCATATATTTCCCCTTTCTATCCCCCCAGCCCCCTCAACCGGAATAGATAGTTGGAAGTTTGCTCCCACGCGCACCAGAGCGCAAATGGCTGCGTTAAGAGGGTTGCCTTTTCAACGTATTTTCGCCACGTCACTCAAAAAATTAAATCTCTGCATTTACTTTTTTTCATTCTTCCTCTTTAATTTGCTTACTATCAATTTTTCGGAAATGGCTAATTCGTGCATCGACATTGCATACGTTTGAAAATGAAGGAGTGACAGCGCGGAAAGCCGACAGCGCTTCGCGGTACGGCTATGGAGGTTTTTGCCTTATTGTTTGATTAATCCCTCAGATATTGCTGTTATAACACAGGGGTCCAGGCATCTGCTTAGAACAAATTATTTTTAATTCTGTTCAACGACCCGAGGCCAATCAATGCCACGTCCAAAGTAAGAGAGAGAAAAAATTACCGAAGAAACAATTGAAACGAAGTTTACTTCAAGAAATTGGAAGAAGATTTTGAGGAAGGAAGAAGCCAGAAACTTGGGCAGCAACTCTTTTTCCACCATTCAACTCAACTACTTTTCTCATAATGTGACTTCAAGTTCCCTGTTACTTTGAAATACCCTCATGTCGCGGCCCAAGTTTTTGGCTTCTTCCTTCCTTAAAATCTTCTTCCAATTTCTTGCAGTAAACTTCGTTTCAATTGTTTCTTCGGTAATTTTTTCTCTCTCTTACTTTGGACGTGGCATTGATTGGCCTCGGGTCGTTGAACAGAATTAAAAATAATTTGTTCTAAGCAGATGCTTGGACCCCTGTGTTATAACAGCAATATCTGAGGGATTAATTAAACAATAAGGCAAGAACCTCCATAGCTGTACCGCGAAGCGCTGTCGGCTTTCCGTGCTGTCACTCCTTCATTTTCAAACGTATGCAATGTCGATGCACGCTAAGAATGAGTACCCGGCGAAATATTAAAAGATAGGTAGGATTAAATTTTTCTGTTGAAGAGAATAGAGAAGAGAGCGCGGTGGAAATTAAACTTGGCTATCTTTAATATCAATGCCCTTTAGGCGGTTGAAAAGAGAGCCATTATTAATCAAGTTAGGAAACATTTTTTTAATCTTGGCCGGGTTGTACTTGACTTTTGGTGTAAAGTTTTTTGGAAAAAGATTGAAACTTTCAAGAAGTTTCCTTCAGTACGTAAAGTATTGTATTCCTAAAATTATCAAACAATTTCATTAATCAGATTATTTTTTAGGGAATTAAAAAGTAGAAATTAAATGGCAACCTCGGAATACTAGTAAGTCTGTTTAGCAAATGTGTCCAATTGCTGTCGTGTTCTCGCTTCATTGAAACCTTGAAACCAAAAGTTGCAAGGATGACGTTTTGAAGACGGGTCATCGTGGGGGGGGGTGTCTTGAAAGTGATGATTTTATGCGTGTATGATCAGTGTGGTCGTGATGGCTATTCCCAATACTATAAAGTAAACAAAAACGTTTCAAAGCCAATTCCTGAGAATCTGAGATCATTGCCACCCATAAAAAGAGATTCTGCAGAGAGAACAGTTAGGGAAGGTTTTACCGATGCCTCAGGCAAATTTAAATTTTTGAATTTTCGTAAGTTCTAAAGAAGAATCATTCCATCATAATTGTCAAACCCGCAAAGTTGTAATACTACATGTATCATACTAAAATTAATTTGGAATAAGTATCTAACTGTTGAGGTATGAGGTGGATAAAATAATGAAAGACGTCTCGCATCCATCTCATTCCAAAAATATTAAAAAAAATCAAGTGTTTGTATGAAACATGTCTTTTTGTAAGTTGAACGCGGCGAGTGAGACATAGTTACACATGTTTACGATAGCATGACCCAGAAATGGATGTCAGGGTTTGTATGACAAGACGGTTAAAGATACAAAAAATAGTTCAAATTGCCGCTGACAATGGTCCTAAAATACGGTCATTTATCATATTTGGAACACCTGAACTAATAAGTGTATAAAAAAGGCCACTGAGAGGCGGAAGTATTTGGTTTTGGAACCCAGAGTCCTCTTTTGGGAGAACACTGCTTGTCGGCGCTCCATAATTTGAAGCTTCTTAAGACGATTTACAATCAGTACGGACCAAAATGACGCCGTCCTTTCTCCATAGATTCATGGGCGGAGCCAGCAATTTGGCAACTGTGGATTCTTCCCATTTGAATGTATGAGAAACAATCGATTCTTGAGTGGGCCATGGCCCAATTTCTAATCGATTATTTCTAATAAATTTAAATGGGAAGCATCCACAGTTGCCAAATTGCTGGCTCCGCCCATGCGTAGATTCAAGCGTTTCACCGAAATACCGTGATTCTGATTTTTTTAAGAACGTACAAGCAGGGACAAAAATACCTGACCAAACTATGCACCAATCAACACATTTGATACGTTTGATGAATGGGATACTGTGTATTGAATGTTGTATACTCTTGCTAGAGATCTTGGTCACCGCTATAGTACAATAGGGGAATCTAAAGATTAAAATCATTCACAGATCTGATAAAATTTCTGATATAACTTAACTGTTGGATCTTACTATCTGCCTGAATTAAAATCAACTTATTATACGTTTTTAAACAGTCAAATCAAACTTTTCATAGTTTTGACCTACCAAATCCATTACAACTCAAAAACGAAATGTTCAAGATAAATCATCAACATTTGAAACAGTTTTAACGGGAAAGAGGGTAACAAGTTTTCGAATCGGAAAATTTTGCAACTGTGCTTAATGTCGAGGTGAGCTAAAACAAATGTATATTACACTAAATAGACGAGAGCTTTTGTCACCGGCCAGAGTGTACTTTACGTGCAAGTTCATGGATCCTGATACGCGTATCATTCATATTGTGATACACTCATCAAACATATTTACACAGTTTTGCCTATCGATGCATCGTTCACAAACACCTGTCCACCTATTCCTCTCTTCATAAATCAATAATGATTACAAGTGGAAACATTCGGCATTTAAGATACCCGCAAAATTCTCAAACTCTGCAACTATTCACGTCAGGTTAATTCTGGATCATTTTAAATCCACTGCCCGTTATTTGTTTCTTTTTCATTTATTTTGCCGTAGGTTTTGTAAGCCTAAGACCGAGTCCTGATACGTGAATCGACAAAAATACATCACTCACATTTTGTTTACTCACTTTCTTTTATAGGTTCTGATTTTTTTCAATTCCTGGTATAAGTAATTTTGATTCTGTGGACAAGTATCGGTGGCGATTGTTCACTTGTACCTGAAGATGGACCTGCAACTGTCCAAAATTATCATCGTCGTATAATTTATAACATTGAAAAAATCAGGACCGATAAAAAATAGTGAGTAAAGAAAATATATCAAATATATTCGGAGATAAAGTTTCGCAAAAATTTAAACAAATACCTCACTTTACTGAAACAGTTTAATGGGTGCGAATCACTTTTTGAGGAAATCTCGTATCCATGAGGGCTGATCATTTTCTTATTGTTAGTTTTAAACCTATCTTCAAAAATAGATACTTATGCAAAGATGGGGATCAAAAAAAATTATATAGAACAATAAATACTGTTACACTAAAAATCTGACTGGACTAAAACAAGTATGACCAAAAGTCTGGGTCGAATTATTGTCGGACCAAAATGAATGGGTCACATATAGCCTAAAATCTCACTCTAAGACAGTCTTTCTGGTTTAGGGAAAAGATTCGAGTAATGGTCATCCTGCCACTGATGATTTTCTGGAGAGCGGTCAAAAAAGTTGGGTAAATGGTTTTGTTTTGTTTTTTTGTTTGTTTGTTTGTTTTTTGTTTTTTATTAAGCGTGCCGTATATATACGGTGCGCTTCTTGTTTTCATTTTCATATCTAATATATAAGTCCAATGCCTTGCTTATGGCAAAACCTTGGCGGGAAAGGTTTGAAAAATTAAAAACGTGTTTTCTTAAAACTGGTTTCATTAATCGTTAATTTATTGCTGCAATCCAGGAGGTCTCGGCGTCTATTTTCTTAAATTGTAAAAGTTTTGGTATTCCTGTTAATTTCAATAAGTTATTAAGCGTCAAAGTCGAATTCCTTCAAACGAGAATTCCATACAGGTCCAGCAACCTAAGTCATTTGTGCCAACCTATGAGTCAAAATTCAAAGGCAGGAGGGGGGTGGAAACATCTCCCGCAGGAACCCTCTTTGCCCCTCGCCTTTGGGCTCCACCGGTCACAAGATTTCTTCACGGTGCATTAAGCGGTCGTAAATGTGTCAACATCTGTTTGACGAGGGTACATCGATAAGAAGCGACGAGGTATTGATGAAGAGCGGGAGGGGTATAGAAAAGAGAGAGGCTCATTCATATCCTTAAGGTACCGTTCTAGAATTCATCCCTTTATTGTCTCGATGCAGAAAAGATTATGAATAGCAGCACTTTCCAATGTACATAGATATACAGTATCACAGGGTAATGTAATCTTTTTTGCACGGATGCAGTAAATGGTTGAATTCTAGAACGCTACCTATGTAGACCTGTTTAGTGATGACGTCACGATCAGAATTAGTTCCAAACAAATGCTCTATCTCGCTCACTCTCGTGGATTTACCAGATCCAAATTTTCGAACGCAAATTCATGCTAGTTAACCAACAGTTTTCTCAAATTTTATTGCACCATTAGATTCCACTTGCCTTAAAGTATCTTTTCACTGTAACATAATTCCTAAAAGATCACAAGCGAATTTACAATCACAGTTATACCGAAAGACGTTCTACGTTTTGTCCTTGTCTTACTCACGGTCTCTTATGGTAGTATCACCGGCATGACACTCAATCATTCTAACTTCTCTCCGTATCGAAGCTATTGTTCGAGGTAAACACATGCCGTGATGGTGCTGATGAGCCTATATCCTAGAATTTTGTGCTCTTAAAAATGATAACTGTGATTGTGCATCGATGCGCGATGTTTCAAAAAGTGTGTGATAGCGGGCTCATATTTTATCACTGAGAAAAAAGTGGCTGTTAAAACTGTAAGAATAGAACCATAGATGATTTCGCCTTATTTCAATCATGAGACCTATCGTTGCTGTAGTCAGCGCGCTTGAATCTACACGAATTCTGATTGTCTCTATGGAATTTCGATTATTTCTATGGGAAATAAAGCGGGGGAAATATATATCCAATCGGAAAATTTTTTTAAACAATCGGAAATTTTTATAAGGGACGTGGAACCCAATGGTGTGATAAACACAACGTGTAAAGAACGTGTTGTTTACTAGCACTTGTATTTGATAATTTGGACTGTGTTTCGTATGGGAAAACCCACGAGAGCGAGTGAGACGGAGCCTTTGTTTGGAACCAATTTTTTTTATGACGTCACACTAAACAGGTCTTTGCATCGGAAACATTTGAAATTCTGGGAGATCGGCAAATTGAAATCCCCCCAATGAGCGTCGATGGAATCAAGGGATTTTTGAGGACATTTTTGGCGTTTTGTTGAAAAATAGGTGTTTAAAATCCAGAACACAGGGAGCCAGAGGGGTAAAATTCGCATTAATTTCTCTAAAAAGTGAGAGGGGCTGTCACGTGTCTTCCACCCCTGGACAGCTTCCTCGCTGCGGCTATGGAATTGACTCTGGAATAACTTATTTACCTATCCTAAAAAATTCGTTGCGTGTACAAAATTTTTCACTGGAAGCTTCTTCAAATTTTGGAAACTATAGGTCCATATGGAACTTTGCTTTTCCAACACGAAAAATGATATCGACCGACGGCAACAGAAAAAAAAAGAAATAATATGACAATGCGTTATAGTGAATAATGGCATAGTTTTAACTGTAAACTTTCGATACTTTTCAAGAAAATAAATGGGGGGAGGGGGAATTAAAATCCACAAACCTCTTAAACCTCCACACCTACTAATCTATACCCCTAGAATGCTTGATGTGTAAAGGGCACTTGAAATGGTTAGTTCTGTATATTAAAGGATTATTGTTTCATGAATTCGCAAGTGTTCCATTTATGCATATTACGTATCTACATCGTGACAATCGCAACAAGTGCTGACAGCACCTAAACGGAAAAAAAGATAAAAAAAACTGTTTATTATTTAGAATCACGGCTTTTCCGAATATGACACTTTTTGACTTCAAAAGAACGCCACCTCATGTTTGATCCCTGAACAAGCCGTTTAAAAGGTGGAGGGATTTAGAAATATCTATTGTCTATAGTTTATGAGGGTAAAAAAGATCGAGCCTTATCAAATAATTTTCTCTTTTCAGCTTTCAATGGGTTTGTTGCAAACTTTTGCTACAGTGCTATAGAGTTTTGATTCTGATGTAAAATTGTCTGAAAATTACATTGGCGGCATCAAATAGTCATAAAATCCACTAATAAACCCAAAAAACGCATTATAAAGAAAGCCAAAATTGCAGTCGTAAAGCCGAACAATCTGTGCACGCGCACGACGAACATCAGAGATAGGTGACCCATTCTCCCCTTTTTCGTTAAGGGGGGGGGGGGGAAAATATCTCTACAGTCAAACTGTGATTTTAAAAATGTGCATGGTCAAGATGTTGTCTTTTGTGAAGGGGGCGGGGGGGGAAGCAAAATATCAAGAACAGGGTGTTTCAAAACTTGAGTGCCAAACTTATGGAGTGTATTTTTGGGGTCAACATACATATATATAAGACTTTATTTTCCTACATGAGTATGTGCTGCAATTGTTTCTTTTCTGAGCTAGAGCCCTCCAAAGTTTTGAAAACAAAAAACAAAAAACAAACACAAAAAAACAACGCCTTTGACTCATCTCCTTACAGATACATCTGATCTAAATTTATTTTTTTCATAATTTCTCACCAAACAAGCTCAATTGGACAGCACTTGTCACAAAAGAACCGAGTGACATTTTTGATAAAATTGAGTTATTGATTGATAGAGCTAGCAATACTGAATCTCGAAGCAACAAGTGCTTCTTCTGTAATAACAACTATTTCCCGTCAAAATTCCAGGTAAAAGTGAGCTGGTGAGCCTCATTGATGTCACTGTCCATATGATGAAATAAAATGAGAACTTGGTTCCTTTGGCTGATTAGGTTAAACCTTAATCCGAGTCACGTAAGGAACCAACTCCGACTTGGTTCCTTTCAGTGGCGGCTCGTGCGATTTGGCAACCATGCTTTTTTACCATTTAAACCTATGCAAAAGTATCGATATCTTGGGGGGTGCATTGCACCTCCTGAAGATCGATTGTTTTACATAGGTTTAAATGGAGGGATTCCACTGTTGCCACATTGCACGAGCCGCCACTGGTTCCTTTTATAGAATTGGGAACGGACTTAAGTCCGGATTAACGGATTTTAAAATAATCAACAGTGTAAACCAACTCTGCCGTTTGGTTTCTCTTAGAGTTTCGTTTTTCGTGATTATGCCAAAAAAAAAAGAAGAAAGGAACCAAGTCACTTTAAACGCTAAAAATTAAGAACCTTTCCTACGTAGTAAATTCCACTTTTCCGGTGTTGAAATGCAAAAACACAACACGGTAGTTGAATGAAATCAAAACGTAAGTAATTCCAAGTTTTTTGTTTAAATGCTAGCTCTTCAACTTTGGACTCAATTTTCTCGAGATCAGCTCCATGTTGAATGCTGTCTAATTATTATCATTGCTAGCAAAAGCATTAAAGCTGTTCAGACTTTAGTGGCACGCTTTTCCAACACCTGCGTGTTGGAATTTTCCCTGCTTGTTTTTTGTTTTTTTTTGTTTGTTTTGTTTTTTTTTTTTTTTTTTTTTTTTTTTTTTTTTTTTTTTTTTTTTTTGTGAAGAGAACTAAAATTCTTCTCGTGCAGTGCGTTTGGAAGGAGAGAGATCATCTCATCTTGTCTCATTTATTCGAAATGCGGAAATCACACTCACGGAGGCTCACGTCGGCGGTGGCTCACGCATCCCTCGCACGCGAGAGTTTTCGACCCTCCCGAGTCACGCAGCATTCACATTGTCTTAAAATCCGTTTCGTTCTCATGCATGCCGCCGGAGGAACAGGGAGTTCATAAATTAATCAGGCAAAACCTAAGTAACCGCACTGATTATATGACTGTTTGAGGATACAGCGGGTGACTGTGAGGAATGGGCGGATGGGGGGGGGGGGGCCAAGATGAGTAAGTGCTCCTAACTGCGTGAGCGAGTGAGAAACTTACGGGGAGGGAACAAAAGCCGGTGCCGCCGTCGGGGTTTTCCAATAAAACGTAAAGCCTTGACACGTGAGCGCGTGAGTGTAAAGCGAGTGAGTATAAGCTGACGCAACGTAAATGTTTAATCACTCCTCTCATTTCTAAAGCGGATATTTTTCTCTGGCTCTCGCCCGCCCTCATCCTTCACTCGTATAAGCAGGAAAAAGGAAAAAGACGTACCTATAAATATAATAAACTTGGATGTGACATTTCTGGAAATGGTTCATAAAAGTTTGAATATCGCAAATACTCATTGAACCCCCCCCCCCCACGCATTACATTTTTCTGGTTTTTTTTTCTTTTATTCCTTTTTAAATAGCTTTTCCTGCCAAAGCCTAATTTCTGGAAATGGTTCATAAAAGTTTGAATATAGCTATAATACTCATTGCCTCCCCCCCCAGCATACCTTTTTCTCGTTTTGTATTTGTTTTTTTCTTTTTTAAATAGCTTTTCCTGCTAAAGCCTAATGTGTGCACAAACGGGGGAAAAAGGTTGGATACAGTTTCCTCAAGGTTCACGTTCTATTGCTTCGGCAATAGTTAGGAAACATATCGTCAACTTTTAGGGAAATTTAAATTAAAATCTACGAGGGAATATCCAAAGCCTTTGGATTCTTATCTACAGTTTAGTCTAAATTTCTCCAAAGTTAGCGAAATTTTCCCCAAAGTTTACAAAATTTCCCTAATTATTGCCGGTGTAATATGAGAAAGATTGTATGGTAGTTTTTACGAAAATTAAATTTCATTGTGAAGGTGGAGTACCTGAAGTTTCGAAGGCCTGTACAGTAAAGCTACCTTTTCACGTGCATTATTCAATGACATTTCCCATTTAACCGATAGTTTTGTTGAGAAAAGATTACACAGTCACAATCTTTTTTCTCGGGCGCGAGTTGTACCCAATTTGCTGACTGATGAGTGAATATGTTTGATCTATGACAGTAGGTATGAATTCAGTTTTAGGAGCGACATACGTACGTACGTAAAGATGTAAAAGGATAAAAAGAATGCCTCACGACTCTTAAGTCTTCAGATCAGGTAGCTTGTGTAGATCAGCTGCAATGCTTACATGCATTGAGACAAAGTATTGCGGGTAGCCTACCTGCAGGGTTCATCTAGCATTCTTTTTGTCCCTGGCTGTACTTATGCAGTATGCACTGAAAATAAAACCTAGAGATCTGTCAACGCATAGTCTAAGAAGTACAGTCGAAGACAAAAATAGTATCAGATGGCTGTTTAGATTTTGGCTTCAATAAGTCACCTGCATTGCTTAAATTCATTGAGATAAGGGTAGGTTACGCCCAGGAGTTGGCTGACATTCTTTCAGTGGCGTAGCGTGCAATTTGGCAACGTTGTATTCTGTCCATTAAAACCCGAATTAAAACCCTTTTAAAATCGAACACCCAATAGTTCGATCTTTTCAATGAGTTTAAATAGATGAATAGCGACGTTGCCAAATTGCACGCTTCGCCACTGCATTCTTTCAATTCCCGATTGTACATTTCGACAGTAATTAATACCTTTAGAGCTCACCATATGTAAATATGATCTGATTATCTGCATGGGTGTCCTCTACTCTTTTTATTAGCGATATGGAGCATATGTACATTACTTTTTTCTATGGTTTTCAATCAAAAACCAACGCTGAACAGTGAACATATGAGACCTTCAAAGTCAACTCACATTTTTGCAAATGCCTTTTAAAAATCGTTAAATTCAAACAGTGCGCTTGTAATTTTTATACAATTAAACAAAATAACTGTTAAAGTCATCATAAGCCTGACATCCGAAGTACTAATTAATGCATCAATCTGATCTCCAATTTTGAAAGCACTGATCATTGAAGTTTGCGTTCTACTTTGAGGATCAATTTGTTCAAGTATAAACAGAACTTGCGATTACTGGACTTTTTGTCTTCAGAAGTTGCTTCGTTACTTCTTGGTTACGCGCGCAGTTTGAATTTATGGATTTTAAAAGAGCACTCACGACTTTATTAGTGGTTCTTGAAAGTTCTTAGTAGAGTAATCGGTGTTTTGGTTTGGAATCTACGTGAATTCATTCCTCGATATTGCTCCATCAAAAGTTTACTAATAAGGATCTATTGAGGGGATTTCTAGGCAAAAGACCCATGAACACCGGATATGCTCAGTCGACAATATTCCTCAATTAACCATAAAGCTAATTTCTTGGAAAGAGCATAATTGAATAGTATGGCCTCCTCTCCTCCACTGAAAAAAAAAAAAAAAAAGTTCTGGCTCTACCGAATACATGTCTCGGGAAGCTGTAGGAGGCATATCCGAAGCGAAGCTCTGTGACTCGCGGGCTTTCCGTCGATAGTAGCGAGCCGCATGCCCTAGCGGTCCCGAACCTCTTGCTTCGGCATTGCGATATAGGCGGGCAACACGTGCAATGACATACAATCAACTGGACCTGCCGCCATCTTTTCTCTGTTAAGTATCATAGAGTAGAACGGGTTCACTCTTGAAATCAATTTACTCTGTGAATTTGTCATTGGGTCGATCTCTGAAAGAATGCTACGATACAATTTAGGAGCATATTCACAGAGTTTGCTTACTTAACTCAGCGCGTCGTAAAGGGTGTGCGCCTCGGAGCGCTTCCCCTAAGTACGCAACAATCGGGGAAATGTAATTTCCACACTTTTTTCGATTTTATAGGTAATTTCCACACCGTTTGAAAAAAGGTCATGTGTAATTTCCACACCGTTTGAAAAAAGGTCATGTGTAATTTCCACACCGTTTGAAAAAAGGTCATGTGTAATTTCCACACCGTTTGAAAAAAGGGCATGTGTAATTTCCACACCGTTTGGAAAAGAGCATATGTGATTTCCACACCGAAGACCATGTAAAGTATATAAAGCTAATTCCAAAAGTATATGAGAAAATGTATTACGTACCTTCCTTATTGCATTATGAACAGAGTCGAAATCACGAAGTAAGAGGACGTGGTTGACAGCAAGTTCCGATACTTTACTACGTATAACATGTGTAAATAGTAAAATCTGGGAGCTTCCTCCCCCCTCCGACCCTTATAGCAGGTATCATCTACTCATGATTGAAAAAAGTTGAAAATGAATGAAGGGAGGGATCGGAAAAAGAGGAAAATGTTGAATTTCTTCACTTGCCCGGCCCAAAAGCAAGACTGAAAGGTAAGGAAAGGAGGCCATGGATGAGTTATGTCATATGCATACATGAGTCGTCAAATGAATAAAATGAATCTAAAATTAGTGTAAGAGAAGTAAAAAAAAACAATAATTTACATGGAAGCAAAGTAAAATAAATTATTTAGTTTTAGAAGGGGCGTAAAGATAGGCTACTTTTTTAACAAATTGAATGCGGGTAATTTTCCTCTCCTCCCATTAGTGTTTGAAATCAATAACATGGAGTAATCTGACGAAAATGGCACGTGATTTTTGTTTCGGCGCGTTTATGCTCCTTATTTTTGTGTAAGTTGAAATTAGTATATATGTTAAGTACATGGTCTTCGGTGTGGAAATTACATACGACCCTTTTTTCAACGGTGTGGAAATTACACATGACCCTTCTTTCAACGGTGTGGAAATTACACATGGCTCAACAGGTCGACTGAGCAACGGTGTGGAAATTACATATGACCCAACAATCAGCCCTCATCTTCCACAAGCACTGAGCGGCGCAGTGGTAACGCACTGGCCTTCGGAATGATACATCCCCGGATCGATCCCGGGTAGCGGCACGCTACTTTATCACTCTTCTTTATATACATTCCCGGAGCACGTGCTCATGCTCTACCGAACTTTTCTCTGCGTAGCTATCTGAATCAGCTCGTGGTTCGGCTCTACCGGAGCTTTAGGTGTACTACCGGAGCATAGTTCTTTCAGTGTCTTCCGGAAAATGCCTCAACTATTTTCAGTATTTGTTCAGCGAGTTTCGTATCTGCTAGAATTCATAATGCATATAGATTCGCTCTTGCAGGAGAACAAATTTGCTTTGTCGGATGTTTAAATTATCAACTATTTTTATTCCCCTATTTTCGTGGCACTTTTGTGTTTTCTCCACCTGTAATGTTTGTTTTTCATTGCTGTGCTAGAATATACAGTGACGAATGAAAGTGAAGTGACTAATGGATACTATCTACTCCTTGGAATTAAAGTTTCTCCTCTGTTCGAAACCTATTGAATAGCCCAAACGCAATGAAACAAATAGATTTTGAGATTGATTCCATCAAAAGATAGCCCTCTGAAGGAAAATCTTTTGTGAAACCAACTTAAAATAATAGCAACGCCATTTTCACCAATGTTTCATTAATACAACATGTCACTAGTAATAGTGAAAATATAAGGTATTTATTGATTGTTTTGAATGATTTTATCCGGTTTTGTAAACACGATATAGCTGAATTTAGCTCGCAAAAACTGCACGACAGTAAAAAATGTGTGATGTGTAATTTAAATGCTGACGGTAAATAAGCTATATTGGTGCAGCATTTGTAGATTTGAAAACTTGTACATTTCACATTGAAAAAAAGTTAAATTAATGTTCTCTTTTTGTCAAGCAGTGATAATTTCAACAATTTCTTCAATTATTATTTGATAAACTTATGATGGCATTATAATTCACAAGTTAAATATGGAGAGCATGATGCTCTATTTAACCGTTACGGAAATATATGTATACTAGGTTATTTGCATTTTCTAGACTATCGAGCAAAGAGCACGCAACGAGAGCAACCAGTCGCAGTTACTAGACTCGATTCCTGGTGTGATAGACTGTCGTGTATAACTCAAGGACAGGCTGGGAATAACTACATATGCTCACCTCACTGCCTCGCAAGCTCAACCTCGTGGTGGAGAAGCTGCAACTCGACCATGGATACTGTCATTTACTAGACTAAGATTTTTGCGACCAGTAGAATTATTGTTGTGCCTGTTTTTAGGTTTACAGTATAGTAAATGCCGCTATCTCCCGAGTCATGCCCACTGATAATTTTTCTCCGTGTAACATGGGTAGCTAATGAAAACTGTTAGTTTGACTATGGTTATCATAGCAACAGTCAAGTCTTACAATTCTCGAGTAATATAGCGTTTCTCAGTGACAGATGATTCCAGGCGAAACTTTTCCAGATTTCAATCCAATGGATAGCGCCACTAGTCGCTTTTTGGAAAAGTCGTGTTTTCGGCGTTTTAAACTGAAACCATAGATAAAACGCAAAATCCAATAACGTCAGCACCTGCAAAATTTTTTTATGGATTTTTTGAGCATTAAATGAGCAAAATTGGTTTAAAATTAAAGCCGTAAATTATGAAATTCGTTTCGCCATAAGCTTAGTGAGTGAGAGTGAGCGCGAGTGATGATATGATACGTCTATCTGCCTCACTCGCACTCATTGCGGCTTACGGGAAGTTTCGTTTTTCATAATTTCCGGCTTTATTTTTGAGTGTTTCAGCCAGAAACTTTCAGGGTATCCTTCTAAAGTATGCTCGCAGGTGCTGACGTTCCTGAAATTTGTGTTTTTAGCGTGAATTCGTCAATTTTAGCCAAAACCTGTTGACTTTTTGAGCAGCGCGACGTGGTGTCCAAAGTTGGAACTAATCGACCCTGGAATCACCTTAAGGATCGGTTTAAGGAAAAACTAAACGACCGGTCTACTAGCCGGTAAGTTTAATTACGGAAATGCATGCAATGTGTCTGTTGCACTCTTCGGATTTAGCGTTTTCAAGTATCATATTATATGTAAAAAGACGTGAAAATAACAATGGCATCATCAGAAACACAAAAATTTATTAATAAACGCACACATTGCGAAAAACACTTGACACTATTTACCTACGCATGTATCCTTCCATCACGTTCACGATATTTTGCAGGGTTAGCGCGGCACTTTCTTTGAGTAATCTTTTGCTCTGAAGTGCAACCTAGGAAACGGCGTCACCAAGTTCAAAGACGCGAAAAGTACGTGGTGTCAGTTCGCGTCTTCACAGTGGAAATCAATATTGACTTCCTGTAGGTAGTTATGTAATAGAGTAACAGAATTTGCAGTTGCGTCAATGACGTTTCGGCCGGCAAAGAGGACAGCAAATCCCACCTTAAGTTTATACCGTCTCTCTAGTCTCTACATCTCGAGGCATCAGACAGACAGTGGCTGAAAATGAGAGCATGGGCGGATCCAGCCATCTGGCAACTGTGCATTCCTCCCATTTGAATGCGTGAGAAACAATCGATTAGTCAAGGGGCCATGGCCCCCTCGAGAATCGATTCTTTCCCATACGTTCAAATGGGAAGAATACATGGTTGCCATATGGCTGGATCCGCCATTGAATGAGAGTGAGAGTCATCCGACTTTATCCTAAGATTGATATTCGATGCGTTGGTCTTTGTTATTCGATGGTCTCAGATATTCAACTCTGGCAAAGCTCTCGAAGAGCAAAAGTTTAGCTTTCTGCCGTTATGCAAAAAGTTTTACCCATTTAACATTTCTTTAAATCTTTAGGAATCAGAAAAAGTATTTACTGTGCATAAACTAATAGAAGCTGGATGTAAAAGAGCTATCTATAAAAATAGCACTTCAAATTTAGCAAAGTTTTGATGCAAAAAGTTTGAAAGATTTTGGTGCATTAGATCTGTCGAAAAAAAAATGAGAAAGCAGCACAGTGCACACTGTATAGTTGTGAAATTGTTGCAATGGATTTAGCTGCGGTTTTGATCCTACATCCCTTGGTTGCATCCCTGAGGATCGTTTATTTTCCTCAGGTTTATAAACACTTAAAAAGAAAAGTTTTGGTAAGATTTACCAGCGTGATACATGATTTTGGTGCCTACGCGCAAAGGTAAAATTGACTTGACAGAAGGTTATACGACACAGTCTTCAGGTAAAGTTCTTAATTTATCCGTTCCATTAAAGCCTGGTAGCTAATCATTTACCACCTTTAAGAGCAGGATCAATAACCATGTATCTAGATGGTCACTCTTACCGAGTATTCTTTGCGTGTCAGGAGGACATCGGCAAACGCCGATATATCGCACTCACGTCGTTACACATTGGATTGAAACATGAATTTTTTCGAACATGAAAAGTTTTTTTTTTTTTATTTATGTTTATTTAAGTTAGTCGTGTTGATATTTACAGCAAAAGCCAGTTTGCTTGTCTCGCATTAAGCTCTAATATTACTGATTTAACACAGTTTTAAGTTATCTTGCTACTTATCGTTTAAAATCTTAATTTTTATTCGTAAAATTATGTACGGAAAATTCCACGTTTCAATCCACTGTCCGTCATTGAGAACATTTAATGAAAATATCTGATCTCTTCTTAAATGAAAATATTTATTTTCAATTGAACTATGTAAGCGCAACAGGCGTTGAACCAAAAAGGAAAAGAGATTAAGCTGCATTCGTTTCTCAGAATTTAAAAATGCTGCTAAAGGTTAGCGAATCTTTTAAATTGCCGCTGGCAAAAATTATGATTTAGCTTTGAATTTTTATAGAGTTTTAAGAATAACCCTACCACAAAAAAAAAAACTGAGTTAAACATACTGACTTGAGAACTTTTATGGACCCTATTGGAGGAAATGAGATTTTTTACAACTGAACCGCTTTTTCTATCCTCCTAAGGCTTTTTACATTGATTGTTCTAGAATCAGATAATCCATTTAATTTTCGAAGACTGATTGGGTACAGGAAAAACTGAAGATATTTCTAGATGAAGAACCTATAAAATATGTGGGGGGATCGTCTTCAGGAGCTTCCATCTCAATGAAAGTGAAAACTCGTGAGGAAAAGCATGCCACCTTACTTTTTATAAGTCTTATTTTCCTAAAAATGTCCTCAGTTGATAAGTGAATTAATTCAAAACCTGGTGGCAAAACCTGCGGAGAAGTAGACGTATATCCAGAAAGAAAAGCTTCCTCTTAATCGGTGCTTCTTAAAAAGGAGGGACAAAATCGAACTACAAAAAATCACGTTCGAAAACATCTTCAAAGAGGCAACAATGAATTAACACTTAAAAACTAGAATAATCACCAACACAACAAAACATCTTTTGATTTTTAAGCTTTAAACCACTGTTTCACTAAAAACAAAAACAAAAAAACAAATTGGCAGAAAAGCACTGTTAAGAAACAAACTGGTTTTCATCAACACATTTATTTCCTTTCGAATATTTTAATCACACATTATATATTCATCAATTTTCGTGGAAACCCATGCGCGCGCCACGTAAATTCCTTTCATTCATAGTTTCAAAAACACTCTTTAAAATTTTTCCAGACATCGCGAGGCAAAATGGTTAGTTAATACGGAGAATGAAATGTTGAAGGAGGAAAATTACAGATTTAACGACTTCCTCTCGAACAATAAGAAAGTAAGTTTTCAAAAACAATTTCCACAAACTTTAGAACCATTCGCCAATCTCTATTAGAATTTAAAACATTTCGCACGGTTATTCTACCCCCTTTTTCACCGCGAACTGGTTTAACAACGAGCTTAGGAATGGTTTTGTTCGTTTAACCGTTACGTCGCGTCACGTGATTACAAGCGTACAAATAACGCGTCGCGCAGTCTTGACTCGTGTAAGAGAGAGAGAGATCGGGCGGGAAAGCGCGAAAATCTTCGAAGCGTGGCCCCCGCCTTCGGGCCTTTTATGTGTCGCAGGTTGTATCGTCCGGAACGGCGCGGCGGGAAAGACTGAAAACAGAGTCGTGAATCGGAGACCCACGCCGCCGGATGATCGGGAAGGGCGCGAGAAGTAAGGGAGGGGGAGGAGGCGCTCAGAGCGCGGTGCGGTTGGTTCATTCGTGAACCGATGTCGGGTTGAGGAAGGGTGGTCATCGTGTTGGAAGAGGGGGGAAGTGGAGTCGCTTTTCACCTGTGCTGTGTGTTGTGTGCCAGAGAGCGGGAAAATAAACTCACTTTCTCTACAACTACCTGCACTCAAATCATTCCCCCATCCGCGATCGGTCGGGTCGCCTGCCTTTCCCTTTTCCCGCCCCCGCTACCCCGTCGCGGCCGCAGCGGACGCGACGCGGGCCGACGGCAGGGACAGTTCAGTGCCTTCGAAATGACGTGACGCAACCCATCGGTCCGCCGTGTGTCGCCGTGCGTGGCGAGTTTACCATAATAAGTTATCACTTATCTCTATACTCTTTTGCCTTACATCGCCGGCCATCGCATCGTGGTGTGTGGTTTTAAAAAAAAAAAAAAAACATACCGTTTTTAATGGTTATTATTATTTTTTTTTTTTTTACTCACGTGTATTTGAGCATTGCCACTCACTCCACTGCATTGCACCGGTTAGCACAGTAAGATTAGAACTTAAACATTTCGATGGACATCGTATACGCATCGGGAACAAAAATCGACGTAACTGGCTGGTCAAAAGTGGATCCCAAAATTCGTTTCAAACTCCTTCCATTTGAATGCATGGGTATAGTAATGGACGAAATAGAGACAAAAGAAAAAAGCCACGTGAGAGTCTCTCGTGGAAACAGTTGCTCCCGTGGGGGTATTATAGGAGAGAAATTTCAGTCATCAGGAAAAATTAGGAAGTTCGGGTCTCATCGTCGGTTCTTGGAATTATTTTGTCCTTTCCTTTTGCATATTAGGGTCTGAAATTTTTATTTTAAGTTCCAATGCACTTTAATTTTTTCAATTTTTTTTCTACCCTCAGTCACCCTTACGCCCGCGCAAATAAAAGCGTTTATCGAGTTTAAGAGTGGATTTCGGAAGTTTTTAGTGCTGACATCGTTATTTTTGGAGGTTTTTACACCAGAATCGACTATTAAATCGCTTGTAGCAAAAGTGTGCAACAGCCCCATTGTAAAAACTTTAGAAGCCATCGTCTGAACAAAAAAAAAAACAAACAAACAAACAAACAAAAACAAGTAACACGAAAGTCTCTCAAGATATTTCAAAACAGCAGTTATTTTCCCATGGCTGCAACAAGGGATAGAAAAAACTAAATAGTTTTAAAAAGGGATGTAAATAAAAAGTGAATTGATTGCATTTAGGAGTTACCAAGATTATTGAATTTAAAATCACTTCACACAAACCTCTAGAACATCAGTCAGATCAATGAAACTTTTCTCATGTTCCGAAGGAAACGAGAAAAAATTTAAGTGAATACGGAAAACAAGGGGAAAAAAAGAAGAAAAAAGAAATAAAAACGAGTAAAACCAGTGAAATCAGAGAAAATCCATTAAAACAACTGACTGCAGTGACGGTGTAACGAAATAATTGTGGGGTTGTCATATTAGAGTCTGGAAATTAAAACCATGGCTTGGATTGGATCGGAAATGGTTTAAGCATATGTATATTGGTTGGATGTAGACAGCCATTTTTGGACCACTTCAATATCGAATTTCAATGGGTCTTATGCACACAGTTCAGTTGCAACAGCAATATGATTTACATATTCCCATGGATTCAACCCCATAAAATGAACCGACAAACACTCATTGAAACTTTTAAAATCGACTCACAAAGTTGTAAGCTCCAAGAATCCGTAAATCGAAACACACTGCGCTCCTAATTTCTATATAGCGAACAATTAAGCGACTACTACTGTAGTCATCAGCGAGCCCATTCATCGTAAGCGCTGATGACTTGATCAAATCAACTTTCAAATTCGAGCGCATTGATCGTAAAAGTTTACGGTTGATGTATTAAATAGAGTGGGTAACCGTTAACGATCGATGCGCTCTAATTTGAAGAGGAAAAGTTCGTGTAATCAGCCCTTACAATGGACTTGGATTACCTATTGATAGCTTCAGCAACTGCTTGATTATAATTGTTCACTAAATCAATTTTCAACTAACAGAATTTAGGAATGTATTCATACTTGTTTTTGAGTTAAAACCTGTGGTACTATATGATACCCTAACTTCCTGCAGCAAAAGACGCAATGCGGTCTTTTGCGGTAGTATTTTACTTGGTCTTGCCCAGAGATAACTTCATAAAGATGAGATTAAGCACGAACTGAGATATGCATGGAAATATATCATTCGGCTCTGCGCACCAATCATCGGAAATAGAGGCTAATTCAAATATGTATTCTAAATGTATCTTATATAATAAAAGGCGACCGCTGAGAATCGTCGAAAATCGCGTTTTACTATGATTTCGAGAACTAAGGCACGCGGGACCTCGAAATTTCGCGAACGGGTCCTGCGCCACCAAACGGTGTGCACATAGCGCTTCTTTTCCCCGTTTTATTCTTTCATCCCTTCCCGAGGGTGGATTTTATCGCGGTGTTTTACCCCATTTTTGGCCCTATGGTATCTGAGACCTCGAAATTTTGGCCCCCGGTGCTGCTCGGTCCTCGAAAGCGATCCAGCTTATCCGGATCGACCCAACCCTAAAAGCAACCCCTCACGGAGGATCTACCCTTCGAGATGGGTTGTTTTGGATCGCGGAAACGGGGGTCGAAAACGTTGCCCAGGTGATCGACACTTCGCAAGAGGGTAGCCCCGGGCTCCGCGCGTGGACTTTTTCACTCGAATTCGCGCGCCGCGAATATCATCCCCCTTTCAGGGTGGTTTTCTGAAAGGAGCGATTTTACCGATTATTTCGGGCACCGGATCACTTTGGGCGCCGAAATTTTCCGTGAGGATCGTGCTCCGGTCGGGGGTGTCCGTGAGACTTCGCTCATCCCCCCGATTCACATTCTACCCCTGTTGGGGTGGGTTTTCTTATTGGGCGGAATCTTATCTCGGATTATACGGCTTCTCTGACGACTTAATACGACAACCGGAGTCACGATGATATGCTTTTCCGGTCCTCGAAAACGATCGCGCTCATCCGGACCGACCCGATCTTAAAAGCAACCCCTCACGGGCGATTTACCTTCCGAGATGGGTTGTTTTGGATCGCGGAATCGGTGGTCGGAGACGGTGTCCATGGTGATCGAGACTTCGCACGAGGGTGTAGCCTCGGACTCCGCGCGTGGAGTTTTCCACTCGAATTCGCGCGGCTCGAATATCATCCCCCGCTAAGGGTGGTTTTTTGGAAGCATCGGTTTTACCGATTATTTCGGGCACGGGATCACTTGGGGTGGCGAAATTTTGATTGATGATCGTGTTCCGGTCGGGGGTGATCGTGCGACTTCGCTCTTCGCCCCCGATTCTTTTTCTACCCCCTGTTAGGGTGGGTTTTCTCATCGGACGAATCTTATCTAGGAATCTACGACTTTGCTGACTACTTAATAACGCATCCGGAGTCACTCTGATATGCACGAATCGATCTTTGCACATCCAAACCTGTCCCATCGTTAAAACTACCCCTCGCGGGGGGTTCATTCCCGAAACCAGGTCGGTGGGCTTCTCGAAAAAAATCGGCGACAACCGCGTTGAGATTGAGTTCGTGCAGAACTCTTCAGTAGGCGTAGCAGAACGAATCCACGTGCAGCGCTTCAAATTTTGAACTACCCTTTATACTGGGGCTGTTCGATTCTCGCGGAGTGGCTTCGGAGCCTAGAAAGTGCGAAGGCCGAAAGTTCCGGTTTTTCGCGTGTTGTTTCTCCTAGACGATGCGGGTGGAGGTTTTTTTTTTAAGCGGTTTGAACATAGGCGGACCGTATCAGGGGCTAGGGGGAGCTGTAGTCCCCCCACTGTAAGGGTTATGGTTGTCAGGCCCTCACCAATGTGAGGGTTACGTTTGGAGACCCCTATCTATTTAAAGGATTACTAGGTTACATCCCTCCCAGTTATAATGATAATTGAAATAATAAGTATAATTGGAGTTTAAGATGTCGCGAGCTGAATATGTAGGAGTTCGCTGAACGTAGGTAGAAGATGGGAGGAATTGAGAAAACACTTGAACTCAGACTGAAACAGTGCAAATTTAGATATTTTTAATATTTCTTTCATGGAGTAACATTTTACAATTATGGCGTTACACAAATATTAACCCTCAAAAAATTGTGTAACAATCTGGAGTCTAATTGGGGGGCGATATAAATTATTAGGGGGCGAAATAAATTCATTTTCATACTTTAAATTTTGAATGTAAGTTTGATGCTTAACCCTTTGAGGGGCAAATTAAGGAAAATCATTTTTTTCCAAATTTTTTTGCATTTCCAGGTTCCTTGGGGTAAAAATAGACCCCAAAAAATTTGCATGCAATTCCATATACTAGTATAGGAGAAAACAGGTGGCTAGTGTAACTATCCACTGCCCCTCAAAGGGCTAGAAAATTTGGTTACCATATTTTTTCGAAAATCAGGTTTAAATTAATTTTTAAGGGCCAAACAATGACAACTATAAAATAGAATCAATCAATCAAACAATTATTTATGAGAAAAAATTGTAAACACAGTCAAGAAACTTATTTAAACATGGTTTAGTCTTGAAAATAACGCGTAAATGGCACTTTTTGACCTATGATCGACTAATATTAACTTTTTAGACATCTTGAGGAGCATCAAAAAATCTCAAAAAATCATAAAATTGTTATTTACACTATAGAGAACAAAATTGCCCAGTAAATTTTACCCCAAAAAATTGTAACTTTTGAAGTTAATCCGAATTTAGTGTGTGGCAGAGCAACATTTTTGCTTCGAGCTGCGCTAAAAAGTGATTATTGGCTATGTTGCAACAGAGGATGTGACTTTTTTCTTTTTTCAAGTTGTTTTCTAGACTATAAAGATAATATAAATAGAATAAAAATATTACATTCTTTATGAAAGTACCGAAAAAAATCCTAAATATGCTGTAAAACGGCAAAACGCTGTAAACAATGCTGTAAACGACGATGTTGCTTCAATGAATCTCCGAGGCCTATTATTGGCTGAATGCAAGAATTTAGAATATGAATAAGTAGTTCAAGTTATAATAAGCCTCTGAACGTCTTATCTGAGCCCTAAAATT
>VMOF01000035.1:36772127-36854821 GCA_011764245.1 Trialeurodes vaporariorum
GCGCTCCAGACCGGAGGAGAAGAGCTGCATACCCCCGATTCCTACTTTCTTCGCCGCATATCTTGTCCTTTCACCTTTTGAGAAATCGTGTTTTATAAAATGCATTTATTTAAATTGAGGTTCAAATGGAAATCGTAATTAATTTTCATGGAGGTATTCCTGCCGTAAATGGCTATTAGCCTCTAAGCGTCCTTGTAACATCAAACAACTCGCTCTCCTGCCGATCCGCGCGTTAGGAAAAAGAAAGAAAGAAAAAAAGAAGCTTTTACAGTTGAGTGTTCTTCTTTTTTACTCCTTTGAAAGAGACGATAAGTGTATTAATCCAAAAGTCTCTCTTCCCAAGATAAATAAATGAATTTATCTCCAGATACTGTTCGATCCTTTTTACAATTTAAAGGGTTTTATAATAAACAGAGTTAAAAATTCTTATGACAGAAGTTCCCTTGAAAACGAAAATCAAAAGATATGACAGGATATAGGATTGCTCTCATCCAAAGCTTCAGCCATTGAAGACAGGTGTATTTTTTTTTTTCCTCCGAGGTCAAAGAGACAATCCGAGGGAGTGTCATATCAAAACGTGATAAGTTCATAATCTCCTCTAAAAGTTAAAACTTTTAGAGGATACTGCATGCGCTTTCACTTATTGAATTATAGAAAACTTCATTGCAATGAAACCCTTCACATTTTCCTGTTAAAAAAAAAAAAAAAAAAAAAAAAAAAAAAAAAAAAAAAACAGAAAGAGCCATTAAAAAGTCATACCCTCCAGTGACAATTCGACCCAAGTTCGCAGTGCAAACGTTTCAAAAGTTCAGTTGACATTTGCTAAAGTTGAGGACACTCAAGTGCAGTTGTATGCCTTTTGTCTACTTTCTTTTTGATACCAAGAAGAGTTCTTAAAACGAATTCGAATTCGATTACACACGGTGTAATTCGATTATTACACACCTCTTTTTTAAAAAGAGTGAATAACGGTGAGTGTTAAGAAATGTCGATTTGCACTTATTATGCACAGTCGATGAAATCGAGAACTAAAAGCCTTGGCACCTTGAATCAATGATACTTTTCAGTTTTGCCGTTGTTAAGCTATTCTTTGAAGTAGGGCAATCATGAAATCAACTACAACTGTCCAGTATTGCCAAATTTGGCGGGATAATCAAAAAGAGGTCTTTAGTCAAAATAATAGCCAAATTTTTGCCACATAATTTTTTATAATTTTGACACTTGAATAAATAGAAAATGTTTTGGGAAGTTTAAATATGCTTCTCGTATTTTAAGAGAACCCCGTAGTTCCGGATGGGGGATCAAAGCCAACCCTTTGGAAGTCGATAGCTTTTGAACAAAAAACCTTGCTCCGCAAATTTTTGCAACAGTTTAGTCGCAAAAAGAGTGTTCATTTAATGTAAAACAAGTCTAATTTCCATTTATTTTTGAGACACCTGTACCAGGAAATTTTTCGTTTTTTTTTGGGAGAGAAAAAATGTGCACTTTTGAATGGGACTGTTACACACTTCTGCTACACGGGGGAAAACAACTGGTAGAATTTACCATACTTATTTGTAGCTGATTTTGGAGTCTGCTATTAAGTATGGTAAATTTTACCATCATATGATAAATGCAACGTACCTTGTGGTGAAATGTACCACAGCTTATCTTCATTTACCACAAGGTACGTTGCATTTACCATATGATGGTAAAATTTACCATATTTGATACCCAATTAAATGAGAGGGGGCTGGAGGAGTTACCAACCTTTATTTTTTTTATTTATTTTTTTTATACATATAAGACCTTTTCTAAATAAGTGGGGCTTTAGCCCCCAAAGCCCCCCCCCCCCATTGACAACCAAACGCCAATTTAGACTGAACTTATTTATAACTCATCAAATCCGCGTCGCAGGTCGTTTTGATGAATCAATATTGTAAATCAATATGTATTATAAATATCAATACGTATAATATAAATATGAATATGTAATATGTATACGTAATAAATATTGTTGTTGTATTAGCTTTCATCCAAACACATAATGCATCACTTCTCTTTTGAAAAAATAATAGTAATAATAATAATAATGCGGCTTCACGAGCTTGAGATGCCAGCGCGTATGAAGAGACGATCGGAAACGCCGCGCCGCACTATGGTCCAGACGACCGGTTTAGGAAGACATTGTTTTGCATTAAAACCGCCCAATATCTCGAAAACGGCTCATCTGACACCAAAACTGGTACTTACAAAAAAGATAGAACATAAACCGTCTTAACTTTTTTGTAATAACCATTTTTGATGTCAGATGAGCCGTTTTCAAGATATTGGGCGATTTCAATGCAAACTAATGTCTTCCTAAATCGGACTTCTGGACCATAGTGCGCCGCGCCGTCTCGTAGTAGAGACTGCGTAGTAGAGACTGCGTAGTAGAGACCGCCGTTTGAGACTAAAAAGGGATTTTAATTAGCTTGGAATTTAAAAGTTAATTTTGTGGCCCGGTCAGGCCCGGGCAAAATTAGAATGCTCTCTTTTTTAATGATTTGTCATTTTTCAGATTATTCGCTTCGTCGAAGGCCGATAACCTTAAAAATCATGCCTCGATTGGATTGGCCCGGTGATGCGCCTCATCGGATCAACGACAAGCCTTGTCGCTCAACTTCCGCTCCAGCCTCGACAGAGTCTGACTGGTCATTTCTAACAAGGTAAGGATTTCTGAACTTTGCTCTGATTATTTTGAATCAATCAACAGAACAAAGAACAAAACACGAAACATGAAACACAAAACTGCGATTTTGCCGCAATATTTGGTTTCTCGGTACTTTCAATCCTATATTTTCGAAGTTAATATTAACGATACATTTTGCTGAGACACTCATGAGATGCGATTAGGTACGTCTTTGTAGTTTCATTCTGCTTTGTAAATATAAATCACTTTTGGCCAGAAAGGCATTGATCAAATGGTTACGCTCTGGTAGCAAAAATCGGCACTAAATACGGAAAATCCACCTTAAATATGAAGGAATTCCCTCTGCCTTCTATCTAGCAACGGTGGTAACGTTAACGGGGATGCTTCAATGCATGATCCCATCAATGAGCAAACTCACTCAAAAGAGCTGGCTGGCTCCATCAAGAATAAGTTTGTTTGCGTTGAACTGCGTGCGGAGTAATTTTCGATGCTGTTTTATTATTCATCTCTCCCCTCTCCACCACTCTCCAACCCAATTTCCCCTCCTCCATATTTTCACAAAATTTTGTGTATGAGAATGAATTGAGGCGTTTGCCAGAGTAAAATAGCATGAAAAAGCGGGCGACTTCGACCAAAACAAACCCTGATTTAACTTAGCTACTTGAGAAGATCGCACCCCACGTTTTTCAGACTCCTCTAATGGAGACACTGCAGTGCATAGCTGCCGTTTTGTGTGAATGTATTTAATGACTTTTTTGTACTCAACGAATATTGACATTTCGATTCTTACAATCTGGCAACGTTCGACTTCGTCTATTTAAACCCATGTAAAATATCGATTAGAGAGAAAGCACTGTACATTTGTGGAACCCCAATTCTTCAAACTTTTTTACGAGTTTAAATGGACGAAATACGGCAGTGCCAAATTCCACGGGACTTGCATGTACATCTCGTTGTTGGATACCGCTCAAAAAGATCCACCATCCCAATCGGCGAAGGACTCTAATTGGTGGTGGTGGTGGGGGGGTTCTCATTAATTTAATCTTAAAGTTGGCAACATGGATATTTCTCTTGATGTTTCAATTCCCTCTGCATTCGCTTTTTTGCCATAGCGCGGCTCCCCTCCCTCCCTCTCTTTTTTTTTAAATTTATGATTTAAATTGGATGCTTTGAATGTCTGGTGATTTCACACACTCGATCCCACTCGATTTTCATTTTCTGTTTTCGCTTCTCCTCATCAATGTTTCACTGAATGCTGTAAGTTTTCTAGTGAAGTATATAAACAATTTCAAGTTGTTTAACCCATGTTTCATATATATCAGGTCTGGCCGGCAGCTTTCGGCCCCCTCCGATGGTCCATTGTTTGGAAACCCATTAGCACAGAGTACCCAATCACAATCTTAGAACTCACAATCAGAATCGCGCGTTTTGAATTTGTTTACATTAGAGAGACCCACTGCCTGCGTCGCCACATTTCATAATTTAAAATCAACTAATCACCTCTTGATAACAAAAAATACACTGACATTTTTCCTTGCGATCTTATTCCAGTTAGATGTAAAATAGGCAATTACGAACATTTAATGGCAATTTGTTTGTTGCTTCGCCAATGCGCACTTCACGGGATAGCCGAATTCAAAGATATGTCAACGTAATCGGGAAATAAGGTTCTCAAACATTGGGCTTTTCGCTTTTGCGCTACCGGCCAGATCTAATTTATAAATTTAAATTAGTTTAAGCTAGATCTCAAGTACTTAAACTGTTCAGAATATTTTGTGAACAAGTATGAAGAAGTTGGAGGGATGAAAAATCCACTGGCGAAATTCTTGCTGAGATTCTCTACCTCTATTTTCTGCACAATGCACATTGCACATGTCTAAAAGTGCTGCTTTTTATACTGTATATGAATGGTATTCTACAAATCCATTAACTATTTAATCGTTTAAAGCAAAAATTACTGCTTTGGTTATTTCTATGAGCTGTTATTTTACTACGGATAAAACAATGCCACGAGGCATATGGAGGAGGAAAAAAGCAGGTCTTCGTAAACGGAAGTTGCAACTTATTACTGTGAAAAATGTTCTTGAAACTTAATCAAAAGAGTTTCGTTCAGAGATCTGAATGAATGTTTTGCCCTTTCGATGTTTATCATACCTTAGACCTTTGCTCGGAACTTTAATCAAAATAATTAGATGGCGCGTATTTTCTTTGTATATGAAAGCGTTCGTGCTTCTCATGGCTTCTCAATGAAATTTTAATTATTTAGATGGATAATTTCGGCAACGAAATAGCTTTTAATAACTTTACGAAACAGGAAAGATACATTCATAATTTTACTCCTTAAGAAGAACATAAATATGACAGTCTGACAAAATATAACATTTTTTGAAAAAGCATATTCTTTGGTTTTATCTAACCAATATCAGACGCAATCAAACTGATGATAGTAAAGAAAGTTGGCTTAAACTTCATAGTATTTGTAATGTTATATCATGTGCCTTATCATTATGCTTAAGTACTTTTTTCTATAAATGTTAAGACTCGCAAAAGTGTTTGATAGTGTGGATCGCACTTCATATTTTGTCTACTTAGACGGTTTTATTCATACATTTGAACTTAATGCATCAAATACATGTGTGCTATTGTATACAAGTTACATTCTATATACATGAGTAGGTATAGTAGTAAAAAAAGTAGTAGTAGTATACTATACATATAGTAATAAAAATCTAAAATAATTTCTCAAAAATCCGCCCTAATATCATGCTTTAAATTGGACCAGCTAAAAATTCCTTTGGGGGTTTTTGGAACCTTATGATACTCTCATATCGTTCTTTTTGAGTGATTTTGAAATAGAACTCAACCCACCATAACGCTGTAGCAAAAGTTTGTAACAGGCCCATTCTCTAGAATGGCTTCCAAACGGTTTTCTCGCAATTATTTGAAGGACTTTTATAAGCTCTGGAAAAATTGCTTTACAAAAAGAAGTTGCAGAGGCACTCCATACAAATATTGCATATTCCGGTCCTACTCATATTTATCAGTTCAGCACTGAATATCATGAGCAGATAATGAAAACTGTTGCATTATTTTATACGTTAAGTCTTATTAAAATGAGCTCTTAGCTTTTAGCTAAGTCGAGCTTGAAAGTTCGTAACTTTGGTCAAAAAGATTTTTCACCTTTCAATCTTACATCCAGAGCCATTGCATCAAAAATTCTGTTTTATGAAATCCCTGATTTTGCAACACAACGTTGAGAAAACTTTTTTAATCCAATTAAAACACTTTTGCGATCTCGTTTGCATCTCCCATTGTTTTATGACTTCATCTTGATGATAATGAGATTAATAATAATTTAATTCAAGTATTTTAGGAATAATTTTGATCTCAGAGTAATAAGTTTAATCTGTTATGAAACTTTGCCGCCGTAACAAGGTCGCCATGAGACGAACGGACGGAGCAGTGAATGAGGCAAGGAAAATTAAAATCGAGTTTTATGCATCACTTGAGCAGGCGGCGGATATTCCGGTGGATATAACTGAAAATATTCCCTGGTATTTTAAGATCAGTCTTTGTAAATAACAGACGCTTTTAAATGAAGTTAAGGTACAGTTATGAGTTAATACTTAAGAACTCGAATGATAGTTCCGATGCAGCTCTGAAAAATTTTGCACCCTGTCGACTGGAGACAACAATGTTCATTTCTTATACTTCCTTCTCAAGTCAGCATTTAGTGGTGCTTCAATCAATGTTCAGCCAACTAGTAGCATCGACTGGTAAAAGGACATGGCACAATCCTTATGGGAACTGGCGTACCCCAAAATGTTTTTTAAGTATTATAAATCGACAGATTATCACTTAAAGAGAAAAAGTTCTCACGGCACCAAAGTGATCCCATGTCCAGTTTTTTAGCTATTAAAGCTCAAAGACGGGAACTACTCTCGTGCGTCGGCGCGCAATGATGAAGTAGTGCCGGCCACCTCACAACTCGGCTCAACGTAGAGTGTGGTCGGCCCATTTCGATCATTCATTCACCCGCTCGACTACCTGCCGAATTCTCTCTTTCTATTCCACTGCTCGTCTCTCTCTCCCTCTCCCTCAATGCGATCGGAAAAGTGTTTCTGTTTACATGCCGTAATCGGTATCCTCAGGGGAGAGGGGAGGTTGAAGCTGGAGTATCAACAACTTTGGTATCTTAAAGCGTCCGAGGCACCCCGCGCGACTACTCATTACGAGAGAGATGACAGTAAACTAATGTGACCGAAAGAATGAGAATTCGGCAGGTAGTCGAGCGGGTGAATGAATGATCGAAATGGGCCGACCACACTCTACGTTGAGCCGAGTTGTGAGGTGGCCGGCACTACTTCATCATTGCGCGCCGACGCACGAGAGTAGTTCCCGTCTTTGAGCTTTAATAGCTAAAAAACTGGACATGGGATCACTTTGGTGCCGTGAGAACTTTTTCTCTTTAAGTGATAATCTGTCGATTTATAATACTTAAAAAAACATTTAGCGGTAAGCCAGTTCCCATAAGGATTGTGCCATGTCCTTTACTTAGAGGGAGTCATCAATTAGATTAAAAAACTATTGTAAAACGTGGAAAAAACTATACTTCCGCCATTTTTGGTCATATCTTTTTTACTTTTTTTTTAGTACTTTTGATAAAACCATTTTAATCCTTTTTTTAATAATTAAAACCCCAAAAAATTTTACAGCTTATACGAATGACATGCTGGCACTTGCTTTAACTCTCGAATTTTTGGACAAAGATCAGGAACGAACCCGGGTTTCCCGAGAGGTAGTGGCCGGTGGTCAAGATCGAATCCAGGTTTCCTGGGAGGTTGTCCAAAGTCTTATAGTGGAATAAGCTTCGCTTAACTCATAGATAGTGGCGACGAATTTGCAGTTCTTAGACATCATAAGAGGCGGTAGCCGCCCATGCCAAGTCGGAAATAATATACTCCAGAAAGTGAAAAAATTCTAAGTTTTTCCTCAATTTTAGCTTTAATATATACTTTAGTTCTTTAGAGTTATTTTTTAATTTTTTTTTTCAAGTATTTTCAATTTTTTTTCTTGTCACAAACCACGAATAAAATTTCCAAGAGAGGTTGTTAATTATTCAAGTTTATTTTCCTTCATTTTTTTAATTATTTTTTAAGTTTTATACGTAGTTGGACATTTTTTCCAGAGAATTCGTCAAATTTTAAGTTTATTTTTGTTATTTTTTAATTCTTTCCTAACTCTTATATACTTAATCATTTTTCTTAATGTATCGTCAAAAAACTTTCCGCGAGAAGTTACTAGTCTTTAGGTATTTTTTTAGTTCTTTTTTTTATTCTTTTTCAACTCTCGTTTAATGGAGAAAGAAGCGAAAGAAACTTTTAACATTTACTTGTAAGTTAAGTTTATTTTAGCTTTTTTTTCACTTAAAAAAGACTTGTTCTTTTTTTATTCTTTTTCAACTCTCGTTTAATGGAGAAAGGAGCGAAAGAAACTTTTAAAATTTACTTGTAAGTTAAGTTTATTTTAGCTTTTTTTTCACTTAAAAAAGACTTGTTTGTGACCTAAAATTTGTCAAATTTATGGACTGTCCAAAAACCGTTTTATTTCAATAACTGATTACTTCTTTTTATTGTTTAGTCAAAAAAGTATTCTTCTTTAATTAGTTTTCAACTAAATTTTATAAGTCAATGCTACTAGGGATCTTTGATCCTGGCTCAAAAAGAGATCGCTACACTCTTAGAGAGTGTTGTGTAATTAATATAGTTTATACATACGGCAACCTTGCAGTTTATCAGTGTAGTACACTTCAACGCACAATCAGTGGCGGCTGGTGCTATGTGGCAACAACGGACAACGAAGCCCCTCCCTTAAAACACACGTAAAATAATCGATCTTCAGGAGATTGACTGAATCCCTGAGAAATGGATAATTTTACATTTGTTCAAATGGCTGTTAAAACTCATGACCGCCAAATAGCAGATAATTCTTAAAAATTCACTGCTCTTTTGAATTAACTTTTCCATTTTTAGAGTGGCAGGTTAACTGATTGTACTAGTGTACCTATTTGTCTCTTTTTGTTTTCAGGTAAGAGCAACTTCTCAAAGTACACCTTGCAAGTTTTACCCAAGCTAGATTAATCTGGACCTGAGCCATCTCGTTTTGAACTATGGTTTGAATCTCACCATAAAGGGTATTGTTTAACAAGTTACATTTTTACTTTCCATAATCTGTCTATTCTAAACTGTAAATACCACCCTAGGTATAACCCTTAATATCTATCTATGAAAAATATATTTAAGGCCATCGTGTGATGGTACGTTTCTTTCTTTATCGATGGCCTAACGTCAAATCTGCTGACCATTTAGATAGTTCATCAACGTTTCGATCCAAAATTCTCCACAGGTTCGACATATGATTAAAATGTAATTAGTACATATGATTAGTATGTTTGGTGATCCAGTATGTTCGTTGTTCGGTTATCTAGTATGTTTGATGTATGATTACAGTTTGCCTTATACTATTAGTTTTGACGATCTGAGTTAAATAAATATAAATTGTGCTTTAGAAGAAGGAGCAGCCTGGAGGAAGATGTGATTTTATGAAGAAGGTCGCACTGCGTGTCCTAAGTGAAAGGAATCCTCCATTTTCAAATCCCTTTGATCTTTCCGAAATTAAGATGATTTCACTTATTATAGGATGCAGATGTTTAGGTTTAAACGGTTTTTAAGCCCCTTCCCCCCACTTTGATTCCAAAAATCCGCCCATGATCACATGAGACTGCCCGTTGTGACCCACCCCTTTTGTATGCCTCTTGGATTTTTCTAATAACGCCTTTTGGGGGTTCATGAGTGGATTTTGAGATGATTTGATGCTTTCAATGTTAATTTCACGCGATGTTACCCAGAATACGACCCTTCATAGCACTGTAGCAAAAGTTTGCAACAGACCAATTCACGGAATGACCTATCCTTTTGTCTTATTCTGACATAGATACATGTATCATTTTCACCAGCTTGCCGGTACGATGAATTCTAGAACACCCCCATTTGAGAGTAAGAGAGACAATTTGGAATGCACAACGATATCTTTCAGCGAGCCAGTGACATCATCACTAAATCCGTCTATTAAAAACTGACTCTAAGACTAAATGTAGAGTTGCTGATGAGCCATTTGGCAACAGAGCTGGCAAGGACATACTCAAGAGAGATACTCTGTTTATGAGCAGAGGAAGCTACAGAATTTCAAATGAAGCGCTCAACGGGACGGGACGGGACGAGACGGAGGTTGGAGGTTACAATGACCCCCCCCCCCCCCCCAACCATCTTTGTAACTCCGAGGTGCGAGGTGCGTGAAAATTCGCCTCGTTGCCTCCTGAAATTGATTTTGTCGATAACCTTTAACTGGCCTCTCCTCTGTTGTTTCCCCCATTCCTTGCGGGCAATCGCGGTTTAAATATCAGCGCGGCCGGTAGAGTGCGCGGTGTTTGATTGTTACAACATCGGCTCTTGTAGAAAAGTACACATTGTAGTTTTCAATTAATTTCAATCTCACTCTGTTGGAAGTCCCTTCTTCCTGCCGCAACCTTTTTTGACCCTTCACCCATCCTCAAATGCTTGGGTTGCTAACGAGATTACGAGCTACCCAAAATAAAATTATAGGTCATATAATGTAGAAACTTTCGATCGAAAAATTAGTAAAAAAGCTGCAGATGTTCCAATGACCGTCAAACCGTAATGACTGTCGATGCAATTTTTGCAAATATACCGATTAAAAGCGTTTTATTTAAGAGTATATTTTATAAGTTTAAAGGAACACATTTTGCGAGTTTTTATTGCTACCATCGTCATTTTTCGAGGTTTTTTACCCCTGAATTGTCCCTTAAATTGATTATGGCAAAAGAGTGCACTGTGCAACAGCCCCGTTGCAGCTTTCTCTATAATAAATCAATTTTCTTAGCATAGAAAGTTGTGATTAGTTAGGACTCTCCCATCCATCATTTGACCTCCATTTTTTGCGGTCCCTCCAAAACGCTGAAATCAAAAGTTTGCATTAGATCCACTGTTCTGAAAGTTTGATTTGAAGCTTCTCTAAAACCCTCCCCGTGTTCTAAAGAGGGCTCGATATTTTTTTTTTTTTTTTTTTTTAATTCTCATTTTCCAATTTTAATAATTTATCAAACAGATGAGGAAATTTAGAACCAAACGCTAAAGAACCACCTTATAAATGAAGGCAGAAAGTGTTCTCTTAAAACATCCATCAACGCAAATAAAGCATTATTTTGTCGTTGCCATCAAACAGGCATCAGTTCGAAACGTTCCAGCCTTGCAGCATTTTGGTTTTACAAAATGCTGGCGTGATGCTGCGTGTTGAAGTGACATCATCTTCTTTCGGTTCTAATGGAAGTGCACGGTGCATCCGATATACGTCATGTGCCAAGAGACGTGCTCTCGGTACGCGTTGAAAAAGCTAACGCTCCCTTTCAGCGCAATTTAATAATGAGCAAATTGATTTGAACTATCTAGCCCTAGTCTGGAGGCACACTGCTCGTCGAATGCAATTTTCGTAAAACTCAGCTGCGCGCCGCGCCTCCTCGTGTCGCATGCCACTGCATCATGATCGCGAGGACAATAAATCCTAGCTTTCAAGATTCGACGGCTCCAATTCACGCCCAGGCTCCGAAACGTGACGTCATTTCCTCGTGAGTTTTTCATCGATTCACATCGATGACGTAAAAAAAAAAAAAAAAAAAAAAAAAAACTGCATGAACTCAATTCGGTGCCAGGAAATAATCTGGTCAAATGGGGGTCTCCTGGAATGTAGGAGAGGACGGAAAGGCTTTCCATGCAGCGATAGTGCGGAGTGTCGCACAGTGGCTCAAAACCGTCGGCCTAATCGCGTTTGCTCCCATTTGAACTCATCATGCAATAATATCGATTATCTGGAGCTTTAATCGATGCTTCTGTAATTCTCAAGGCCGAAACATCTAAATAGAAAAGCCCATTCACATGATGCAATGTTGCAATATGTAGTACAAACGAAATAAAGATAATTATTTTATCAACTAATTTTAACCTCTTGAAAGACGTAAATACACCTGATCTGGCAACATCGATTAAAATTTAAGTAAATAAAAGAATGAATGAAAATGAATTTGATGCAATATTGCTGACAATTACGTGAAGATCAGTTTTACGTGATAGATATCACGTAAAAATTATGTAACTGATCTCGTGATTATTACGTTATGTCACCAGTTCTGCATCAACTTTTAATAACATTTTATGTAAAAGTACTCTTTTCATAACTTAAAACTCGCTTCCAGTTTTAATTAATTTTTACTCAAATGTCAAGTCTAAAATGTTGGTTGGGAAGTAACAATTTGGAACCAATTTCTCAAGGGTATCACCTCGAGAGAGCGATAGGAGAAGCACATTTTTTGTGGGTATCAATTTTTTCGTGACGTCACGCTAAATAGGTTGATTCCAACCTCTTTGCTTCCAGCTAAGGCTTAGCCGCTTGTAGCTTAGCTGCTAAGCTACAAACGGCGGGCGGTCGGGTCGGCTTATGTGCTTTTGCATGGGAGAAAAGAAGCTTTCTTGAAGGGAAAAGATTAGATTCTAAATGCATGACAAATTGTTCGTAAGTCTAAGTTGCCAGTTTATGCCGAATAATCATGAGATTATAGAAAAGTATGCGAATTCGAGCCCAATGTGCGCATGGCAAATAATTTCGTGAGCAGGGCTGCCACTTTGCAAGGGTATTATGTATATTGGAATATCCAAATTAAAAGGTTATTCCGCAAGTGGACAAAAATATGATTTAGTTGAGTTAAGCAGCACGACCGTACGACACAAGAAGACTCTTTGTAGTATTTCTTGTCCACCGATGGAATCACTGTTGCAATAAGGAACTTCACCAAAGTCACTCAACGACGGAAAATAATATGTGATAGTAAGCGTAAATTGAAGGCGGCTTTAGTCAAAAGCAATCCGGAACTCATAGTGAGCAACGAAGTTATTGATACTTTGGTTTAAACTCTTGCTGAGTTATATATTTTATACTCCAACTACCTTATTGCAGAAAAAAGAGGAACATCGAGATAACTCCTGTGGTAAAATGAATAATGACGTGTTCTATCTCTCGGAATCTCAAAATACAATTATTAAGGCAATGAAAGGGCAATGTCTGAATACGCTGTCATCCCTGTTTGGTGAACTTTTAAGAGAATAGAAAAAAACGAATTAACAAATCACTGAGCTACATCCATTGAAGGGCAATGGTGCTCGTGTAACGTTTTGCTACATGCAAATGAACAATCATTTCCAGTGTAAAATGCTGAAAAAATAACGGAGAGACCATTAAAAAAGTCTATAACTCACTCCTCGCAGAGAAAACTTAACTTGAAGTTTCGGGTGGCCACCCTCGCATTTATGCACCAACCTCGGATCTTAGTTGCTGAAAATTGCGAATCTGAGAATACATTTTCTCATGATGTTCACACAAAAATAACACGTCTAGATAAATAAATTATAGTTACGCAATGTTCGTTTCATATAGTCAGCCGTTCTCCTTTCGGAAGGTTCGTGGCGGCAGTACACCAATGTAAGTACGTGAATTACGGCGATTGTCAAGAAGCAAGATGGCAGCTGTTTGTTTGGGGTTTCGAATCCGAGGTTGGTATGCATACATGCAAGGGTGGCCACCCGAAACTGCAAGTTAAGTTTTCCCAGCAAGGAATGAGTTTCAGACTTTTTTAATGGTCTCATCGTTATTTTCGCATCAGTTTTACACCAGAAATGATAGTTCATTTGCCTGTAACAAAACTTTGCAAGAGCTTCATTGTGGGCCTCTCGTGCTGACTGAAAAAAAATTAATTGGGGGGGGAAGGGGGGGGGGTTAAAACCAACCTTTTTTTTTTTTTCAAAACGGCCAAAATTCTCTCGAAAATTCCTTCGTAGACAATGTAAACATTTAGGACCCACAACTGCCTGAGTACAAATCGTTCCGCAATAAAAGAGCAAGAGGGTCATAGGCCATGAATGAGAAAAAGACGAAGCACATGCTATCTCACAAAACGCGACGAAATTTTGGAAAGTTATTAGCTCAATAGTCATGTAAAATAGAGACTGAAGACCATTATACATTAACTAGCATATTGCCCGTCGGGCTACCGACGGGTACTGCGGTTTCTTTTTTTGTTTTACTCGTTTTTTGTTGTTTCTTTTTTCTTGTGGTGTTTTCAACGGTTTTTTTTTGTTGTTTTTTTTTTCGTTTTTATTAATCCTCCTTTTGCTCTTTTCTTTTCTGCTTTGTTCCCAATTTTTTTTTTTGATCCTGTCAGTGGTGTAGCGTGCAATTTAGCAACGTTGCAGGCCTTCTATTCAAATTTGTGAAAAAGTTTGGAGTATACAGAGTGGCGCAAAAGTCCGTTCTCCCCCCTTTATTTTCTTTTTTATTGTCAAAGGTAGATTTTCAAAGATCGATATCTCGAATTCGAAAAATGCTATTGACCTTTGGTTTGCGCCAAAATTATCATTTTTTTACGCCTGTTTTATCGACGTCTCATTAGATAGGGTCCGTCTTTAGGAGTTTTTGAGACAGTCCCCCTGGGAACGTAAAAACGTTAGAAATTTTTGGGGCTGTAAAATCAAGTTTTGAATACATTTATGCCACTGCTGTATTTTTTCAGGAAAGTACTTGCTTTTTAGAGTATTTTAGACTACTGATTTTTTAAATTCCGACTTTTTACATAGGAGTAATGATATTTAGAAAATGGGTCCAAATCGAACTTTGATCTTCAATAAATCGAAAACGAAAAACGATATTGACCTCCGGTTTGCGCCAAAAGTCTTAGAATTTAATGTTCTTTTGAATTAGCTATCACAAGATAGGAGTAGCCATTTGAAAATTTTGAGTTGGGGGGCCTTTCCTCCCGAAGGGGAGTGATTTTGGAAATGTTGACCCCCTCACGCGAAAGCTCTCAAAAAGTTATGGAAGACCCTAAAGTTTCAATTTTTCATCTGCAGCCGTTCAAAAAATAAAAGGGGGGGACGGACTTTTGCGCCACCCTGCAGACTGTTTTAGTAGAGCGATATACCGTATCGATTGCCGTCCGAGGGCCTCTAGTTCTAAACAAACTCTGGTTCAATGTAATTTCCCCATAAGCGAACTTTTGTACGGAGATTTAGGGTATTAAATCTAACAATTAATGCGACCTTTTGGCGATTATGAATTCTACGTCCTCGAAAATGCTTAATTATGCCTGGTTCCTTGACTAAAACTGCCGAAATCAATAAGATTTTAAAGATTAAATGTTGCATTTGTAGGTTAGAATCGCCCGAAATCCCGCCAATTCCACACCAACAACAATAACATTTTGGTGATTCCAACCTCCAAATGCATCGTTTAATCTGTAATATCTTGTTGATTTTGGCAGTTTCATTGGTGAAACCAGGCAAAATTAAGCATTTTCGAGGACGTAGAACTTATAATCGCAAAAAGGTCGCATTAATTTTTTGATTTAATAGTCTAAATTTCCGTTCAAAAATCCGCTTATGGGGAAAATGCATTGAAGCAGAGTCTGTTTGGAGCCAGAGGCCCTCGGACGGCAATCGATACCCCCCGCCCCCCAGAGGTCTGCCAAGCCCCCCCCCCAGAAAATGTTGGAAACAAAAAAACGTTTACCCACAACAACAAAAAAATATATTACAGTATATGATGTTTATCATTTAATTTTGTGATTGCCTAATTGTTTCGCACCCCAGCTAATAGCTATATGAGTACAATTTATTTCATATCTTAACTTAGGTGTGTATGATGTATAGGAATGTCAGATGCCGCCTTATATTTTTGGGTTTAAGTAGACTACCTGCGATACCTACCACAGTAAAAAGCATCGCATGTGGCCTACTTAAGTCAAAATCCAGGGACCAATAAATGTACGGTACACACGGGCTTTAGGTCGTACCTAAAAATGGCGATTCTAACCTCACATTTCTTTAACGGCATATCTGAATGTTGGGTCCGCTCCCAACTTTACGTTACTTGGGGAAGGTCTAGAGCCTCTTTAACCCACCCTAAGTGCTATTTTGAGGTTAGTTTTAGGCGCAAACACAAAAGTGTTTGCGCCATTTTAAAACGGTCCGATGCGGTCCGTTGGCTGGTGGCCGATGCTTGTTGAAGTACTTAGGGCGGACTTGGGGCTGACTTGGGGCCGAGGACCGTGTGACCGTACATTTATTGGTCCCAGGACGTTATCTGACATTATTTTATTCGTCGACTGTAACTGTAAGTACATCATACGCCTAAGTAAGTTGGGGAGGGGGGGTCATGGTATACCCCTCTTGGAGGAGGGCGGTCTTGAGGTGTCTCTAAGATCCCTTGGAACTCAGCCCCCCCCCCCCAGAAAAAATTCCTAGTTCCGCCTATGCTCCTTGGAAACGAACATATACATAAGCTTAAAAGGGACAAAGTGCAGCATTGGCAGAATACAAGTGACGCTACGGCGACTGATTGATCTTCCCACGCGCCATAATTGTGGAGCTAGGTGGAAAAAGGGCCCCAGTGGATTGAGGCCCTTTTTTCGCAGAACTGTTTTTTACATTCAACATATGCTAATGTACTACCACCCAAACCTTCATGAGCGGATCTTGAAAATTGAGGGAGATATTTTTTTTTTTCTGATAGGAAGTTGGCTACACTTAATGCAATGTGAAAACTTTGAAGGCCGATTTCTCAAAACGCCATTTTGCCACTGAGGACCTTTTTCCACGGACCTCCTCAATTACACGTTTAAAGAAAATGAAAGGTTAAAAATTGTATGTTTTGCATTGATTCCTATGAGCAACTCTAAAACAGCTGATGATACATGATACATGTATAAAGAAATCGGAAGGCATTCGAACTGGTAACAATATCATTGCTAAGATGTGAGTAATGATTGACGTTGCCAAGCAACATGCATTTCCCAATTTATCGTATACATCAAAACCCGAGCTAAGGATAAAATCCATTAATCTGTGAAGGATAAATAAAAAAGAATCCCTACCCTCGCAGAATATTCCCTGCGTTAGTAAGTGAAATATTTTTGCGCACGGCGCACTCCTAAAAGAATCCATGAATATACCTCTTAAAGAAACTTAAAGTCCCAGAAGTTGGAAAAAACCCCTAAAAAATGAAACTCCCTCAAGAGGGGATGTTATTCAAACCCATAGGCGGACCGTGACCAAAAAAAATTTGGGGGGGGGGGGGCTAAAAGTGATGCCCCCTTTTTTTTTTTTTTTGCTTTTCAAGTCTCAAATGAGATTTTTTCCGATTTTTACCCCCTCTACCCTAAAATGTGGTGTGAGGATTGTGCGTGTATCCGTGTATGCACACTGTACACACGCCCAGTCACCATATGTATCAGCTCTAATGATTTGAATTGCGCGCTACTCAACACTTTTCATACAGCGCGCCAACGTCGTTCCATCGATCTTCCACCAAGCATCTCTTATCTAAGATGATGCAATGACTGGGAGATGTGCATTGTGATCGAAGGAGCATCTCGTGACTCATGACTTTTCCCTCTCCGCCCCGGGAAATTGTGTGGTGGGGCCGTCTGATCGCGGGCTCCCGCGACTATATAAGGGCAAATCGCAGCCGAAAAATTATCTTATTTGTTCTGTGTCTCTCTCTGTTTCAACATGTAAGTTCAGTTGAGCCGTGTGCTCTGCTTTTAGTTCGTAAGTTAGGTTAGGTTCTCGGGCGCGATGTGTGCGTTTATCCGCATTGTAACCCACTGGCGACGTGTGTGTGAAAGCCACGTCGGTCCAGGCCCCCTTTTGAGTTTGTGAACTGTTTCACTTATATCATCGTCACGCGAGTTTTTAAAGTTAAATTGTGTGGTATGATCAAGTAAGTACTAGTCTATGTCACCAGCGCAACGTTAAAGCAGCAAAGTCTTAAATGCTAGGCGCTACGTTGGAGCATCGTGTAATTGTTTGGCGCAAGTTTCAAAGCTGTCCACCTTTAAATTCTGGCGCTGTTGCCGTTCAAATATAATTAATCTGCGCGACAAAGGCGGCAAAGTCTTAAATGCTAAGCGCCGTGTTGCCGCATCTTACTTATATTAGCGCGACATAGCTGTCCGGTGTTTAAATGTTGGCGCTCTAGCCGATCATCACTCACCTGCGCAACCATGGCTGCAAAGTCTTAAATGCTAAGCGCCGTGTTGCCGCACCGTGCTTATACATGACGAGTAAAGCCGTCCACTTTAATTACTGGCGCTGTTGCCGTTTCTGGATATTACAACTGCGCGACAAATGGCTGCAAAGTCTTAAATGCTAAGCGCCACGTTGCCGCACTTCGTTAATACCAGCGCGACTAAGCCGTCCGGAATTAAATGCTGGCGCTCATGCTGGTTACGTATTACTCACCTGCGCAACCATGGCGGCAAAGTCTTAAATGCTAAGCGCCGTGTTGCCGCACCGTGTTGATACTAACGCGATAATCAAAAGCAGACAGATTTTAATAGCAGGCGCTCCTGGCCGCTTAAGTATTATTCACCTGCGCAACCATGGCGGCAAAGTCTTAAATGCTAAGCGCCGTGTTGCCGCACCGTGCTAATACCATAGCGCTAGTTTGGCTGTCCTCTCTTAATTACTGGCGCTATTATCGCCCAAAACACTTATCACCTGCGCGACGTTCCATAGCTACACAGCCTTAAATGCAAGACGCTGTGTTGCCGCATCTTATCGGTAATTCCTCCAATCGACATAGCTACCACAGTTATTTGCTGCCGCTGTTGCTGCTCAAGTACTGTTCACCTGCGCGATAATCTATGGCTGCAAAGTCTTAAATGCTAAGCGCCGAGTTGCCGCAAAGTGTTACAGTATTTTGGCGCGACATTCATAGCTACCACATTTAACTGCTGCCGCTGATTGGCGAGTAAGTATTGATAAGCTGCGCGACATAAATAGCAGTCCGACTTTAATTAGTTGGCGCTGTTGCAGCTCAGTGACAAAATTCATAAAGCGCGACTCTTACAGCAGCCCGGGGTTTTACCACCCTGGCGCTAGTTGCAGCTCAGTCCCAACACCGACTCTATGTATTACTTGGTATTTTAGTTAGACAAACTGCAGCGAAAGGCGTATGACATACGTGAGCAGAGGTTGCCCTCGAAGGACAAATGAGTGGATTTGTGAGCAATTGAGTCGCAGCACTCCATTTGTGAAATTAGGTAGATAGCCATGTGAGCGTTATAGTCGCAGTATCTCCTAAGATTATAGGCCATGTTATGATGAGTCATATAGCGCAATATGACGCATCGTAGCATGATGAACTTTAAGCATCAAACTTACATTCAAAATTTAAAGTATGAAAATGAATTTATTTCGCCCCCTAATAATTTATATCCCCCCCCAATTAGACTCCAGATTGTTACACAATATTTTGGGGGTTTAATATTTGTGTAACGCCATAATTGTAAAATGTTACTCCATGAAAGAAATATTAAAAATATCTAAATTTGCACTGTTTCAGTCTGAGTTCAAGTGTTTTCTCAATTCCTCCCATCTTCTACCTACGTTCAGCGAATCCTACATATTCAGCTCGCGACATCTTAAACTTCAATTATTTTTATTATTATAACTGGGAGGGATGAAAACTAGTAATCCAATAAGAGTTAGGAGCCCTCCAAACAAACCCTTACATTGGTGGACGCCAATTTTTCCCGTACCTGCAATTATAAAATAAAGACCAGTCGTAGAGTAGTGTAAGTTTGATGCAACATCCTAGTATTTTGGTCATCTTTTAGAACATATATAGTCAAAAATCTTAAATTTTTGAGAAATTTCCCCAATTTTTCCCAAGGTACAGTCCATTCTTGTAAATAAATGTAATCAACGTAACAATTTAGGTTTAATGTAACATCGACAAAACATTTCCAACACATTTTTGTTTGAAATATTTTGTAGATGCTTTAAAGTTAGGATAGAAAGCACCCTTCTTTGCTGTTTTTTCTAGAGAGTTTATGGATATTTTATTCCAGTGTACGTTCGAAAATAGAATCAATATTCCAAAATAGAAAGAAAGATAAATAGAATCTAGGTAAGGATAGTTTCGCAGATGTGAATTTTTACTTCTAAAGAAATTGTCGAATTTAAAAATGCCACCAGCCACAGAAGAAAGTTTTATCACTATTAAAGTAGGCGATAAGTCTTATAATATTAGAACAGATCATTTTATAGATTTATTGCGAGAAAAGTTACCCGAAAAGGTAAAAAAGAAGCACATTCTGACGCAAGATGTACTCGAAAGTTTAGCGGAATTGCAATCAAATGAAATCAAACAATATTTGTTTGAAAAATTACACCTGTGCGTCCCTGATGGACCTATGATGCACAGTAGTGAAACCCCGTTTTTGGACGTTCCAATTAAGAAACCTCAGGCTCAGGAAATACCTACAGAAATAGAGCTAACCAAAAATCACAGGTATAACAACGTTGCAAGATTTAATAGGGCTAGGCTCATCATAGAATTTGGCAAAAGGGATATACCATATAATTTTATCAACTTAAGACCCGCTCGTTCTGAATTAGCAAAAATTTTGAACGACGAGTATCAATATCGTTGTTTAACACCCATGTCAATAGATTCAGGAACAGAAGATGATAAGTCAATGAATAACTTTGAAAGTGAGAAACACGAGGACCTTCCAAACTCCCAACAAAATGAGATAATGAATTCATCACAGGTAAACGAAAATCTAGAGCAAAGAGCATCAGCTCCACCAGTAGGTTTGCTGGAGGACTCTCGTTTTTCTCAATTTCAGAAGAAGCAGGAAAGAATCATTCAGGGCCTTATTGTAATGATAATCAATCTCTTTATCCTCAATTACCCAATATTTCACAACAAGCTTGCACCTATCCTCAGGGAAACTCTTTTAAAAGGGATGCCAAGAATTCAGCCAATGAGTATCAATAATGTCTTCACAGAAGGAAATCCAGCTCCTAATAACGAGAGAAATATGAGAAATAATCATAATAATCAGCCTACTAATTTTGATCCAAATGAAAATATTAACTTCAATACTGGTCATCAAAGTAACAATTATGGAAATGAAAGTAATTTCGAAAAAAAAAGTTACAATGTACATGATAGATTTAATCCTGACCATTTGACCTTAGCGAGACAGCCACAAAACTTTAATTTCAAACCTTCTTCAAAAAAAACCCCTGTTTGAGCCACCAAAATTCTCTGGTTACCCGACGGAAGACATTTTTGAATTCATTAAAAGCTATAAGAAAGCAGCTCGTGTGAATAATTGGACTGATCAAGAGCAAATTGATCTACTAGAAAACTATCTGACAGGTACTGCTCTAAAATATATAAGATCATTAGATGAGACCTATGGCAGAGATTTAAATTTTTATATGGCCACCGAAAGCTTAGTTAAAACTTTTTCACCAGTTCAAAGGCAAACTAGACTGGAAGTAGAGTTATTGAATATGAGGCAAGGGATAAATCAAACCATTGAAGATTTTTTAATATCAGTAGAGTCATTAGCAAAGAGATGTGATCCAAAAATGCCAGAAAATAAGATTGTGACACTTTGTTTGAAAGGAATGAGAAAAGACATAGCCAAAGATTTATTTTTAAGACCTATGAATTCAATGATAGATTTAAGAGAAGGCATCAGAATCCTTGAAAATAGGGAATTTTATTGAATCAAGGACTAACCGACTTTTCCATTAATGCTCAGCCACCACCCAATATTGCAGTAACAACCAACAAAAATTCGGACCAACTAGTAACCTTAGTGCAGTCTATGCAAGGACAGATTAAGACCCTTTGTGAAAATATGAATAAAGTGAAAATACCAGACCTCAGTGATCTACCAATAAACGCCATCTTTGAGAATTATTACTCAAAGAAACGTAATAATGATAGATATCAGGAAAGAAATATAGGGCTACCGACAATAACAACAATAGGAGATATTCTTCCCCCTTTTCCAACAGAAATAGAGATAGCAATAGAGATATACACCGAGACCGATCTAGAGATAGGAATATGCGAGAAAACTCAGCATATAAGCCAGCAAACTCGTCGAACAATGCATCATATAATAATCGTAATACCTCATATGATAGGAACAAATCAAACTATAGAGAGTCATCTCGTGATCGAGACAATGCAATGAATCGAAATAATTCGAGAGATGGATATAATCGAGAGATGGATATAATTCGAGAGATCGATATAATTCAAGAGAGAGATAAATTGAGAGATGGAAATAATTCGAGAGATCGATATAATTCGAGAGATCGATATAATTCGAGAGATCGATATAATTCGAGAGATCGATATAACTCTAATGATAGACATCCATCAAGAGATAGATACAGATCGAGAGATCGAAATGACTCTTATAGTAGACCAAATGAGAGAGACTCACGATCCCCCCATCAAAATTCAAATCAAAATGATAACAGAAATCGATCTGCAGAGAGAACGAGCAACCAAAAAAATCTGACAGACAGCAAAATATGAGATCGCAGTCCAAAGATAAATTAGTTTTTTATAACTGCAATGGGAACGGACACTACCAGGCTCAGTGCCCGCCCCGCGCTCCCTTCCAGCCCCAAAATGATCGCTGCTCACTTGCCTCAAGAGCCAGACAAGTGGGTAGGATCTATCAACGGCTCCGATGCGACGAGCTCGCTCAACGAAAATGACTCCTCTTCTCACTTTACTCCCAGGCCCAGCACTCCCGTTGCTAAAACTCCACGAAAACAAATAACTTTTTTTTAACCGAATGCATATCTTGTTTCTCCCATGATTAACTCAAAAAAGCATCACAAATAGATGAGCTTCATGAACCTGGTGTAAGGATAATGGTTAGTTTTCAGGACAAAAAAGTATTAGCTTTGCTAGATACAGGTGCAGATATATCCATAATTCAATTAAAACAGGTAAAACCACATAAAATAGAAGGTATCAGAGGAATCCCCCTTTGGGCACAGCAGACCAAAGTCCCCTTAAAATTGCAGGAACAATTCCACTCAACTTTGAAATTGGACCAATTAAATTTTAAATTTTAGGTTCATTGTAGCAAAGAAATTGAGTGTCCCCATTATTCTAGGTAATGATTTTGCCTATCAGCATATTGAGTCTTTTAATTATAAAAAAACTATGCACTTTTCAATGATCCGGAAAATGATCAGCAAGTAAGAATCCCCACTTTTGGTTCCATTCGCACCGTTGCAAAAACAATTCAGTCAGGTGAAGTTATTCCAGAAGATATCGAGTTGAAAAATACCAAATACTTAACTTCATCAATAAATGAAAGAGATATTTTTTATATTGACGTACCAACAAATGAAAATTCAATAAAATGTTTTGCGAAAGCGCAAAATTTTATCTATATTTTTCCAAATAGAACTACTGAAGTCCCCATTTTATGGACAGGAAACGTAATTTCAGAGAGCAATCAGTTGAAACCTACTCCATCATTAAACAAATTAGCTTTAACTTTAGGCTCAGGGAATGCAAAAATTGATACAAAAATGCTGAAAATTCAAAATACAACCCCAAATTTGAAGGTAATTTATCCAAATACTAAATTAGCAGAAAGTTCCCCAATACTTGTTTCAGCCATTACAACGGAAGAAAAATTAGATCACAATAGCAAACCTAAAACCCCCATATTAACTCCAGCTGACAGTTTAATTAATGAAAAATTAAGTCAGGACCGAAAATCGCAAAAATTAGCTTTTTTGTTTTAAAAGAGAAATATCAAGACATTTTCACCTGGGATAAAACAAAATTTCAAGCTGCAAAAGCAAATTTTCCTCCCCAGAAAATTCCAATCACTAAGAATGAACCAATTTTTCAGCACCCCTACAGAGTCTCAAAGAAAGAGCAAGAAATCATAGATGAAAATGTTGCTGAATTATTAAAATCAAATGCAATTTATGAGAGTAACAGCTTATGGTCAGCACCATTGATTTTAAAAAAAAAAACTGACCTTTTATGACAAGAAACAAGGTTGTACAACTCCTGAATACCGTGTTGCTATTAATTTCAAGAAACAGAATGAATGTTTAGGCCTTTTACATTTTGAAATGCCAAAAATTTCCGATATACTTAGTGATTATGCGAACAAAACGTACTTCAGCAGTTTAGATTTAACCAAATTTTTCAATCAAATTCCAATTGATCCAGAAACTTCAGAAGTTTTATCTTTTTCAACTCATTCAGGCCATTATTCGTTTAGGTGTTTACCAAATGGTGTCCATGCAGGCACCTCTCTTGCCCAAGGCATAGCCCATAAATCCTTTGGAGACATCAAAGATGTGTCAGTCTATGTTGATGATATCAATATTGCAACAGAAACATTTGAAGAGCATATGAAAGCGCTCGAACGAGTCTTTCAAAGATGTAGAGAGAAAAATTTAAAAGTACATCCCAAAAAGTCAACTTATGGGAACACTGAGACAACGATTTTTGGATTCTTGCTAAATGCAGAAGGTATGAGAATAGATCCCGAAAAAATTGCAGTAATAAAAAATTTTAAGAGACCAACAACCAAAAAACAGACACGGCAATGGATAGGTTTTGCAAATTATTTTAGACACTTCGCGAAAAACATGTCAGTCATTTTGGCTCCTCTTTACGAAGTCGCGAAACCAACCACCAAATTCCAATGGGGTAAAGAACAAGAAGAAGCTTTCATTAAAAGTCGAGATATTCTTTGTGAAGCTCCAGTGTTAACTCATTTTGATCCAAATTTAGACATTTATCTAGATACTGATGCATCAAAAATAGGCATTGGTGCAGTTTTATGTGTCAAAACGAAAGAAGGAGACATTAAACCAGTAGCTTATGGTAGTCATAAATTAAATGAGACCCAAATTCGTAGATTATCAGTATCTGAAAAAGAAATGTACGCTATCACTTTCTTTTGTAAAAAATTTAGAAATTATCTTTTTGGTAATCAAGTAACAATAAGAACTGATCACAGACCATTAATCTACATTTCAAAAGGTAAAAACATTAATAGCACTCTTTCCAAATTTTTACTTCAAATATCAGACCTGACATATACCATTAAATACCGAAAAGGTACGCTTAATACTGCAGCAGACATGCTTTCTAGAATGTATGAACCTGATGAAGAAGAAGAACCTCTGACCAAAGATAAGTCAACCATGACATCCAATGATTTAGTATTAGTCGCAACAGTTACAACAGCTTTACCAGACAATGTCAAGGAAACTTTTCAAAAAACAGATCTCAATCCAGCTGATTTTGCAACATATCAGAGAGAAGACTCAAAATATAAAGACCTAATTTTAGCGTTAAAAAATCCAAAAAACTTTCCTCCGACAATAGTTCGAAAAGTCAAAAATTATGAACTAAAAAATAGGCTTTTATTCAGAAAATCATACACAGGTAACAATAAATTGATGATTCCAGATAAATTGAGAATTTTATGGTTAAATGCAGCCCATGATTGTAGAATGACCGGAGCTCATTCTGGTTTTAAAAGAACTCTAAGTAAACTTCAAGATTACGATTGGCCTACTAAACTTAAAGATTGTAGAAATTACGTGCAATCCTGTATTAATTGCCAGAAAGCCAAGTATTCAACTCAAAGCCCAAAAGGTCAATTAGAGCCCACAAAAATAGTGGAAATTCCTTTTTATAAAGTAGTAATTGACATTTCAGGACCTTATAACTCAAGCAATAGGAAAAAATATGTTTGTTCCTTAGTTGATTCATACACGAAATTTTGGTATGCTAAACCGACAACTTCAGCCACAGGACACGAGGTTGCCAAATTTCTTTTAGACTGTTTTGCAATTTTTGGTTTTCCGTCAATAATTAAATCAGATAATGGCCCAGGACTTATTGAGTCCAGCCTTAAAGAGCTTTTAAAAGCATTAGATATTAATCATCAGTTAAGTCCATTTTATACTCCTAGAGTACAGTCATCAGCTGAAAGAAATTTTAGAACTCAAGGTGAAATATTAAGAGCTTATGTGAATAGTAACCCAAAAAGTTGGTCAGAATACATAATTCCCATGACCTCAGCTTACAATATAGCTCCACATAGTACCACTAGAGTAAGTCCATTCTTTCTTCTTTTTGGTGTTCATCCGAGACTTATTCCAGCTCCAGAGCTACGAGAAAAATGTATCACAGATTTTGCCAATGATAGATTAGAAATTTTAGATAAGGTTAGAAAACAAGCCATTGAGCGAATAAAACTGGCTCAATCTAAAATGAAAGAAAAGCTAAATAGAAATAGAAAGAAAATCAAATTCCACTTAGGTGAAAAGGTATTGATTCAAAAGCCAGTGAAAAAGAAAAATGAAACTTCAAAATTGCATCCCAAATTTTACGGTCCATATTATGTAGTTGCTAAGAAAACACCTTCAATCTACATTGTTCGTGAAAGCTATCTTAATCCTTCCTCAAAGCAAGAGCAAATCCATGTTGAGCGTATGAAACGCTATTTTGACCCAAAATTCTACCGCAAGTCCCTCTATACCTCAGATATAGTTTCTGAGATACCTGATCCAGATTTTTATGATCCGGATATATTGTTAGAGAGTGATGATGAAGAAGCTGAGATAGAAACCGCTTAAGTTAAAAAAAAAAAAAAAAAAAAAAAAAAAAAAAAAAAAAAAAAAAAACAATAAATAGGTTCAAATTACTCGCAAAATAGGTAGGTAACTGTCTTTTAACGAGCACGCATTTATTTAGAGCAAAAACCAAGCAAATTAATGTGAAATCATGAACATAGTTAAAGTTGAGAATAATTAGGTTCCTTGTTCAATCTGACAACTGCTCCAAACCGAGCCGTGCCGTAACATCAGGAAGGAATGCACTTGAAAAGGGCCCCCTGTGGAAACGCCGTGCGCCGCCGCTTAAAGAAAAGGAACCGGTGTCTAGTCCGAAACCCGAGACTGTCATCACTGGTCCCTTTCAAAACCAAAACCAAAAAACAAGCAATTATCACACCCCCCATACTCCCCCCTCCCCACCCACCCCTCTTCTATCTATCCGACCCTCGCTCTGACCAAGCTAGGTTCCTAGGATATTCATTTATTTTTTTTAGAGCATGAGTGTCATGCTCTATTGAAATCGTTTCTACAAGGTCAATAATGCTTTTCTTATAGGAACGGCATGGTTCGGGGGTCCGCTCGGGGGATCGCTTGGTTTCAGTATCGAGAACGGGTCCTCGAGGACCGATTGACCCATGTGATTCCGCCAATCCGGTGTCCTCCCAATTTGTCGCTTTTTCTTTGTGGCGGGAGTTTTTGGCCAAGATTGAGGTTAAGCATTTTTGGGAATGTAATTACGTTACTAATTTGGATCAGACTTCAACGAAATTTTCTGTATGAGATATTGAGGTTTTATATCAGAGGATTGTGTCCATGTTTCGTGTATTCTGCGATTTAAAATGCATTTAGATGATTTCAAATTTCCAATCCTGTTATTGTTGATGTTTCGGTCCGCTAAAAGAGTTCGTTTGGGGAACGCGATCGGCGTTGCGTTTTAAGGTGAATCCTCAGCGACCTGTAGTAAGATTCTCATCCGCTAGATAACGCCACTGTTCCGCGGTCCAGAAACCATGCTTTTTCCGCCTTTAATCGTTAATTGCGAGAGCTAGAGTTAACTTTTCGAAAATGTAAGAACGTTGCGTTCTAGATCAAATCCTAAGGAAAATTTTAAGACCATTCCGAGCCATGGACGAAGATATAACTAAGGACTGCCGACTTCCTATCTCCGCCCCTGTTAAAACCTGTTAGCGGGTTTTCGAGCGCGACCGCAGCGCTCCAAGCAGCAGTAAGGGTCAACTAAAAATGAACCGCTGCAGCGGTGGCCGCTCCGGCTCCCTTTCTCCCATGCCTTCCCGCAAATGTATACCGTGTAGGTAATTTGAATCACGATTGAACGAAGGGAACAAATGATCAGCGAATTAAAAGGAAGCAAAATCCGCTAAAAAGCAAACGTCTGGAGTATTTCTTGAAAGATTCCTGAATTGTCGAAAATGATTAATCAAGGACTGAAATACTATACATCACAGTTAACCTCAAAACGGAATCAAACAAGAAAGAGTACATAGACATTTGTTTTATTAGTAGAGATCAGGCGACTCTTTTAATTTGCTGATGATTTCTGTTACCTTGTCCAAAGTTGATTCAGAATTTCCCTTGCTTTCGATCTTCCATTGAGATACTGAGTTATCTGATCCTCTTGGGTCGCCGACAACAGTTGACAGCCATGCCATAACAGACCAACTCCAACAACGGTTTTAGCAGTAGCACAGCATGTGAGCATGGACACATCGTCAGGATCGCTCACTTGAAAGAGTAGTTCAGCTGACCGCTGCTTGGAGCGCTGGGGTCGAGAGCAAAACAGGACTAACAACAGTCGGCAGTCCTTAGTTATATCTTCGTCCATGGTTTTGCGACGACCTCCCGTCCCCTTTGCCCTCCCCACGAACTACTGCACCTACGCCTACAACAGTTGCTTGCCGCGTTGTGCAGATTGCATGAATGATGTGTGTCCATCTACTTCATCCCAATTTCACAGCCATCACGGATGCCACGCCCGCCACGGGTCTTCTACCTGGTTTTATGCGACATCGGTCATCGTGGCCCAGTGTTACATGGTAATCAGCGGCGGATTCGGGAAAGGCACGCCCCCCCCAACTCACGGTAGCCTTTGCCTTTTTTCAACAGAAAAAATCCCATAAATTCCTCCCTGCAAATTTGAAAATTCATAGGCGTGAAGCCCCCCCCCCCAAAAGAATTTTCTGGATCCGCCATTGGTAGTAATTTTTGCGGCACACTACGCCGGATTCCCGTGCGCTTTCCCACACTTACCTTTCTCCCTTATCTGTCAATGGGCGCTCCCCGAGGGGCGGCGCGGCGCCCCCCCCCCCCTAATTCAGAAAAATCAAAACTTTACAATAAAAAAGAATCGGAACATTCGAAGATCAAATAATAACGAAAGGAGTAAGAGTTAACAAACTTTATTCTTAGTTTACTTTACAATTTTAATTATGGGCGTAATTTAGGGGGGGGGCAGGGCGGGAAGTAGCCCCCCCCCTAAGCAGTGGTGCCCAACCACCCCTTGCCACTATACAGCTCGCCCCCCAGTTTCAGGATTCCTCTCCCCCCCCCAGATCTAGATCTCCCCCTGATTTTTACCCCACCCCCTCCTGATTCAGACGACATCATCCTTCCCACCCGTCATCTCCCTCGCCGAAAGAAGTTTTAAAATCTACTAGTATGAACGTGTCTACATTGGCAACTACCGTTGGCAACGAGAATTTTGCGAACTTCCTTAAAATTCAGAATCCTCTGGTCGATAATTACATGATTAGAGAATGTATAGGCAAGAGTTTTGGTTTTGTTAATTTAAATAGGTTAACTCTTAGAATTCATCAGGACAATGAAAATAAAGAAGGAATAGTTGTACTTAGCTTTTTACTATTTCTATCATCTGATGCTGTCACTTTATTCATAATATCAAACACGTCAAAAATAGAATTACTTTTGATACAACTACATGCTACAATCACTTACAATTTCTACCATTTGGAAGGATAATTGATTTATTTTCTATTTTGGGCGGAAGTGGGGGGGGGGGGATTCTCTAGACTTGCCCGTCTCTAGGTGGTGTCCCCTAGACCTTCCATTGACATTCAAAAAGTTGCCCCTCCGGGCAATTGTTTTGCGGGTGCCCATGTCTTTGTCCATGGTCTCTGAACCAGAAATTGAACGTTCTTCCGGTCTGTGGTTGCCTTCTTTTCTCATAAGTTTAGACACGGCCACCCTGTAAACCCCACAACAAGTTAAAAGTCCGCAATCCGCACCCTCGACCCGCAGCCACTATCAAAAGTAAATTGCCGGTTGACTTGCAGGTACTCTCCTCCTCCTCCCCCAACTTAGATTAGACACAAATATAAAATTAAAAAAAAAAAAAAAAAAAAAAAAAAAAAAAAAAAAAGGTGAAAAATAGAATGTATGCCCCAGCAAAGGGCCCCCTCCACAGTTTTCCAAGAGAGGGAGCGACCCCCTTGCCAGCGTAACTCCGAAAAAATTAATTCCAACTGGGGTCCATGTAACTCAAGTAAGGTCTCAAAATGAAATCAAATGGATCCAAAATTTTAACGGCGAGTACCGGTAAGCTTACTCTTTTGATCGGTCCAAACCGGATTGCGATACATCGATTTACTCTCGAGATATCGATTTTTCAAAGGCGCGCGGTATAGGGTCAGAAATCTAAGATTCTCTAAAATCCGCCAATTTCGACTCTCATGGACCTAGCATGCGCCGTGAGAAGTCATATGTGAGTTTTTTGAGTTCACATGAAGTTCATTAAGGGCCCTGACAAATGTCGGACCGATAAAGTCTATATCGGGGGGGGGGGGCGTGGCCCCAACTCCAGCGTAAGTCTCACGTACAATGTCTAACTGCGGCCGCGGAGGTCCCATAAGATCCGTTTAAAAACTTGGATGGATCTGAATTTTTTTCAAGAATTTTCTAAAAGCTGAAGCTACCGCCCAATCCAAACCGCAGAGCGCAATCCATCGATTCGTTCTCGAGATATCGATTTTTCAAAGGCGCGCGGTCTTGTCAGATCGACCTTAGAGGGGCGCTGGAGGCTGGAAAAAGGCGAATTTCGTCTCTCACGAACCAGTCGTGTGCCGTATTATATCGGTTCCGCTTCTTTTCGGGTCTCAATGATGTCCTGAGAGGGCCCAATGCAGTTTTGAGCCAAAAAATATCATCTTGGGGGGGGGGCAACTACTCCCCGTTTCAGCGTAACTCTGACAAGAAATGTCTAACTGCGGCCGCGAGAGGTCCTGTAAGGTCATTAAATAAACTCGGATGGATCTGAAATTTTCGAGGTTGTCAGTCACAAGCAAGCGCTTTTGACCGGTGCAAACCGAATTGCAATACATCGATTCACTATCGAGATATCGATTTTTCAAAGGCGCACGGTCTTGTCAGATCGAACATTGAAACAAGCTGTGGATACTCTGTATCCGCGAATTTCGTCTCTCATGGACCGTTTAAGCTCCCTTAAAAATCGAATGAGCTTTTTTCAAGTTCATATTACGTTCCTTAAGGGCCTTGATGAGTGTCGGATGACATTTGATCAATATTAACATTCATTTTTTAATCTGAGACAAAAAGAGCTGAAACCATAAAGACGAAGAATTTCCATCGTGATGACTTTGGTTCAAAATTCTATAGAAGTCCCAAATAACTAGACTAGACTTTCCGGCTTGCTAGAATTGGTATTAAGAATTTCCTTCCTGATGACTTTGGTTCAGGCGAGAGAAATCTAAAAAAGTCCCAAATAACTAAACTAGACTTTGCGGCTTGCTAGGATTGGTATTGCGTCATCCGATTTTAAAAGAACTATCACTATCGAAATCGATTTTCAAAACCACAGTATTCACCTCGCCTCGTGAACAACAGTTTCAACACGCTATAAGTAAATTTTCATTCCCACTTTGACCTATCAAGTTATTTTTACAGCAATCACTGTTATACCAACACAAATGCAGCGTTGCGATTGACTTTGTCGCAGTTTTGTACTATCAATATGGAACTCCACACTTACAATGATTTACGGCCGACACTCATGCTCTCTTTGCTAACACTGTTCCAGTGTTGCAAGTTCCAACTTGTTTTTCTTTGCTTATTTTTTTTCTTTTTCTCTCACCCACTGACCTATATTTACTCATTCCCCTCTCTTTTCTGTTCTTCTTCAGAAAAGTCAAGATGCGTGGATTTTCGATCTTAATATGGATGCTAATCCTACAACTAGCCTTCTGTTCAACTTCCTCTATCACGGGTTTTGACTGCATCGGCAAACCATTGCAACAAACGGAAATATCGTTAAGACAGATTAAAGAATGTGACACCTCGTCCGACATGCCAAAAAACGTTACGGTCACAATTCAGGTGGTACAACAAAACGACGAAGTACCAATAAAAACTATTTCTTGTAAAATTGAAGTTTTTAGGCTCGTTCAAAAATGTGCTTGGTTAAGTGATTTGCAAACCGTCAAAAATTCGATTGCAACTTTTTACCCAGATATATCTATAAACGAATGCAAAACAATGATAGATACTAAATCGTATTCTAAGTATAGTAATATGGTAGATTTAAATATTAATGGTTTTACTGAGAGAAGTACTTTACTTGCCGGAAAAGTAGAAAATAATGGAAAATGCCGAGGTGATGATTATTCAGATTGGTTTGGTTCCTATAGTGACGCCATTGTACATGGAACGGTAAAATTCACCTTATATGAGTCAGAAGCGATGTTCAATCCCTCTTTGAATGAAATTTATTTGCAAACAGGTGTAAAATGTGTGTTCACTGCAGGTAAATGTTTTGACCCTGTCAGAGGACATACATTTTGGGACCCTGTTGTACAAGATAAATGTGATAATAAACATTATTCTGTACTATACGAAGGACCTGCATTCAGGTTTAATGATTCAAATAGCTTAGACCCCATATCGTACCTAGTTGACGAAGAAGACGTAGCATTTAGCCTAAAAGCCATAAAAAATACGAGAATTTGTCATCAAGACGCTTTCCTAACAAAACATGCGAGATTTTACGTAATACCTAAGAGTGAATACGGATTTAGTTTTGAAAAAACTACCCGAAAAATAACTGCGGAACTTTTAACTTATTTTAACATCAAATTTGTATTTTTGGAAAAACATTTGGCAACATCTATTCGTCAACTGTATACGTCTCTTAAATTAGCCAACTGCCAATTAGAACGTCAGTTATTAGAACATCATTTAACTTTAGCCATCCACCATCAGAATGATTTTGCTTTTCTTAGAGGTGGAGGGCCTGGTTACACTGCAGTCACTATGGGTGAAGTTACCTATTTGACCAGTTCCAGTAGAACTACGTTCTACGAATATTTGCTATAATGAAATTCCAGTGCTCTACAGTAATCAGAGTATGTTTTTAGCTCCAAGGACTAGAATTCTAACCTCAAAAGGCACAGAAATAGATTGTACACCCCATCTTCCTGTGAAATTTGAGATTAACGGTCAATGGTATGCTTTTAGTCCCACAGTCACAGTAACTCAACCTCCAAATGAGCTAGAATCAAAATTTTCTGTAAATTGGACCTATGAAAATCCAAAGAACCTATTAAAAGCAGGCATTTATTCACAAGAGGATATCAAAGCTTATCAGCGACGCATTTCATATCCACTTGAAAGTGCTGCTGTGCAAACAGCTCTGATTCGCGAAGCTTCAGGATACCCTCAGGCTGATAGAGGCATAAAATTTGAAAATTTCTTAAATGAAGCATCCTTTGAAACTATATTGCAAAGAACTACACATAAAGTTTGGGGCGCTTTTTATAAAATTGGCACAATTACTTCAGGTTTAATTGGAATAATGTTTGTGATAAAAATGGTTAAAACATTTCTTGATATGCTATTTTTTGGAAAATTATTGCACGAAATTTTCGGCTGGTCATGGAGACTCATAGCAGCATCTTGTGATTCTGTCGCTAATTATCTGATTCACAGTCACCATGTTAAAAAACAGCGACCTCCAGCGGAAGGTTTCGTCAATATGCAACAAATTACACATTCATCTCCTCCGCCAATATATGTTTCAAATTAAGTGAAACTTTTGGAACAATTTTGATTTCAGAAGAATTCTCATCTTTCTCAAAATGCAACCGCAGCTAATATTTAACATCGTAATGCGACGTTTTAGGGAGAAGTGTTATGAGTTTGAATCTAAATATTCTCAGTTCTCCGTCTTTGGACCCTCTTTAACTATCCTATTATTGAAAGAACGGATAGTAAAAACCATAAATGATGAGATCGCAGGAATGAATGTTTCCCTCAGAGTTTCGGGAGACAATATAATATTGACTTTCCCAGGAGAAAGCAAGCCGTTTTTCCTAATACAAATGAATCCATGCTCAGACGAAGAACAGCTCATGTTATTAGAACTTTCGTAACTTACACCACTGTTGGCTCATAAATTTAAAACCAAAATCATCTACAGGTGACTTCAGTAATCAAATCACATTATTTCGCATCATGATTTCTTTTACAACTGCTTCTCTCAAGTTGACCAAAAGGTCATATATTATAAGACCCTTTCTTTTATATTCTTTTATCTATGTAGTCGTTAAGTTTTTATTTTTCATTTATTCCAGTGTTGCCACTTTTGCACTTTTAAGTTTTTCTTTTTTTACCTAACTCCAAAGTTAGTTTTCCTTTTTATTTTAATTAGTTTTTACGGTATTATTCTTTTGCATTCGCCATTTATTCCAGTGTTGCCACTTTTGCATTTTATAATTTTTTTTGCTTTTTTTCCCCAAACTCCACACTTAGTATCTTATGCAGATAGATAACAATACTGTTTTCCTCTTTAGTTTTTGCGGAATTCTTTTTGCATTTGCCATTTATTCCAATGCCGCCACTTTTGCATAATATATTTTTGTTCCTACCTCAACAGTTAGTATTTCATACAGAAAGATGGCAACGCTGTTTCTTCTTTTACTTAGTTTTAAGGAATTATTTTTGCACCCTACTATAATTTCAGCGCGTTTTTGTTAATGGGATGGTCATCATAACCGTGTAATTATATTTTTTTTCTTTCCTTTTGTAACGTTTAACCTTTGAACCTTAAATGAGAGTCATCTTAGTCAATTTCTATAGATTTTACAACAGTTTTTTCCCTTCTCTCTTTATATTGATTCATCTCACACTGTTTTCTCACTCAACCAGAATAAATCCTTTGGAGACCCCCCCCCCCCCCAATGTTTTTCCTTGTACGTGTTTTTGGTGTGAGAAAGAAACTTTTTTCGTTCGCATACTTTTTCCCGCGCGTCCGTTTTTATCTCCGCGCATCGCCTTGCAGCTGCGTAGTCAAGAAGAGACCACTTCAACCACTTCAATCCGTTCTTCGACGGATCTTCACTCTGAATTTGACTCATCCGAGTCACCCCTTCATGTGACCCGTACACTTCAACATGTCACAATCAAATTGGGATGACTTCAATACATAAATCAGTCGAATAATGATGTTTTCGTCTGAAAAGACATAGCCTCTATCTCTTCCTGGTTTTTGGTCCGACGTCAGTCTCTTCGTGCTCGCGGCTATGAATCGTCCTTTCTCTACTGTGCCCGGTGATTCAATCAAAAACCTCACTAAAGCATCCGACGCGAGTGTACAGTCAAATTTTCATCGCGAAAACATCCCAACAGCCGTTCCCTCTCTACCCCCCGTGCCTCCTCTTTTGTCCCCCATGTCGTCCCCAGAGCATTACCAACCTTCAACTTCTTCATTATCAGACATTCCACTCCCCTCATACATCCCTACCCCCATTAAAAACCTGCCGAAAACCCTGCCTGCCATTCCACCTTTCCGCATAAAAACCAAACCCGTTACAGTCACATCCATTCCTAAAAAACAATCGGCTCCAATCAGTGCGACAAAGACTCTGGCATCACCGCTATTCAAACTGCCGTTGCCATCTGTTCCAACAAAAAAGCCATCTTTTGAGCAAGCCTTGTTAAACAGTGCTATTCCGACGAAATTTAAGCGTCGGCATGTAGCATCTTCACAACAAAACCAGCCTCAAGTGACAAAACCATCGCCTCAAGTCACAAGGCCACTGCCGCTTATCAAAAAGTCAGTTCCGCTTTTGTCACAGCCGCTGTCACAACCGTTGCCACAGCCGCTGCCACAACCGTTGCCACAACCGATGCCACAACCGTTGCCACAACCGCTGCCACAGCCGTTGCCACAACCGCTGCCACAATCGCTGCCACCCCCTCTCATCTCAGCGAAGCCGCAACTTTCCCAGCCAAAGACGAAACGTATGAGAGGTTGCCGGGCTGGCAAATTCGTGCAGTTGAAAAGGCTGCAAAAAGCTCGGAAGAAGCTGGCACCTTCAGCATCCAACCAGTATAAAAAACGAAACAAAAACAACAAAAAAACAAAAAACCATTAACCAGTAAGCCACATCAACTTTAAATACTTTGTGAATATTTGTAAATGTGTACAACAGTTACATCTAAGTGACTTTTCGGCGTAAATTATCGTATGGTTCGTCTTCGCTCGTTCTAATATTGGCCAAACTCTCCTCCGGAACTTTTTACTTTTTAGTGCCTTTTTTTCTCAAGTGTCTATACATATACCTATATACTCGCGTGTGCTTCTTGTGTCAAATCGCGTTCGCGTTCGCGCCTGAAGTGTACCTGCCAACCTCTTTTCACAGGTATTTTAATAATTTTTTTTTCTTTCTCTCGCCAACTTACACATTAATTTTTTTTCTTTTTCTCCCCCCCCAATTATTTTTCTACTTTCATGTTATCTTTCCTTTCAGCAATTTTTTTCTTTCATACAGGTGACTCCATTACATTTAGGTTGTCTTTTCATTGTTTTCTTTCTACTCGTGTATTACATGCTTTTCAAGCATACGTTTTTCGTCTAGGTTTTAATTGTAAATGACCATCCCCTCACAACGCACCTCAATTCTTTCATGGGTAAAACCCTACTTTCCCAATGCATACCTCCCAGCACATTCCTATAGTCTTTGAAATTACGTTGTAATTTCACCGAGCATGATAGATGTGAGGATTGTGCGTGTATCCGTGTATGCACACTGTACACACGCCCAGTCACCATATGTATCAGCTCTAATGATTTGAATTGCGCGCTACTCAACACTTTTCATACAGCGCGCCAACGTCGTTCCATCGATCTTCCACCAAGCATCTCTTATCTAAGATGATGCAATGACTGGGAGATGTGCATTGTGATCGAAGGAGCATCTCGTGACTCATGACTTTTCCCTCTCCGCACCGCCGAAATTGTGTGGTGGGGCCGTCTGATCGCGGGCTCCCGCGACTATATAAGGGCAAATCGCAGCCGAAAAATTATCTTATTTGTTCTGTGTCTCTCTCTGTTTCAACATGTAAGTTCAGTTGAGCCGTGTGCTCTGCTTTTAGTTCGTAAGTTAGGTTAGGTTCTCGGGCGCGATGTGTGCGTTTATCCGCATTGTAACCCACTGGCGACGTGTGTGTGAAAGCCACGTCGGTCCAGGACCCCTTTGAGTTTGTGAACTGTTTCACTTATATCATCGTCACGCGAGTTTTTAAAGTTAAATTGTGTGGTATGATCAAGTAAGTACTAGTCTATGTCACCAGCGCAACGTTAAAGCAGCAAAGTCTTAAATGCTAGGCGCTACGTTGGAGCATCGTGTAATTGTTTGGCGCAAGTTTCAAAGCTGTCCACCTTTAAATTCTGGCGCTGTTGCCGTTCAAATATAATTAATCTGCGCGACACAAGGCGGCAAAGTCTTAAATGCTAAGCGCCGTGTTGCCGCATCTTACTTATATTAGCGCGACATAGCTGTCCGGTGTTTAAATGTTGGCGCTCTAGCCGATCATCACTCACCTGCGCAACCATGGCTGCAAAGTCTTAAATGCTAAGCGCCGTGTTGCCGCACCGTGCTTATACATGACGAGTAAAGCCGTCCACTTTAATTACTGGCGCTGTTGCCGTTTCTGGATATTACAACTGCGCGACAAATGGCTGCAAAGTCTTAAATGCTAAGCGCCACGTTGCCGCACTTCGTTAATACCAGCGCGACTAAGCCGTCCGGAATTAAATGCTGGCGCTCATGCTGGTTACGTATTACTCACCTGCGCAACCATGGCGGCAAAGTCTTAAATGCTAAGCGCCGTGTTGCCGCACCGTGTTGATACTAACGCGATAATCAAAAGCAGACAGATTTTAATAGCAGGCGCTCCTGGCCGCTTAAGTATTATTCACCTGCGCAACCATGGCGGCAAAGTCTTAAATGCTAAGCGCCGTGTTGCCGCACCGTGCTAATACCATAGCGCTAGTTTGGCTGTCCTCTCTTAATTACTGGCGCTATTATCGTCCAAACACTTATCACCTGCGCGACGTTCCATAGCTACACAGCCTTAAATGCAAGACGCTGTGTTGCCGCATCTTATCGGTAATTCCTCCAATCGACATAGCTACCACAGTTATTTGCTGCCGCTGTTGCTGCTCAAGTACTGTTCACCTGCGCGATAATCTATGGCTGCAAAGTCTTAAATGCTAAGCGCCGAGTTGCCGCAAAGTGTTACAGTATTTTGGCGCGACATTCATAGCTACCACATTTAACTGCTGCCGCTGATTGGCGAGTAAGTATTGATAAGCTGCGCGACATAAATAGCAGTCCGACTTTAATTAGTTGGCGCTGTTGCAGCTCAGTGACAAAATTCATAAAGCGCGACTCTTACAGCAGACCGGGTTTACCACCCTGGCGCTAGTTGCAGCTCAGTCCCAACACCGACTCTATGTATTACTTGGTATTTTAGTTAGACAAACTGCAGCGAAAGGCGTATGACATACGTGAGCAGAGGTTGCCCTCGAAGGACAAATGAGTGGATTTGTGAGCAATTGAGTCGCAGCACTCCATTTGTGAAATTAGGTAGATAGCCATGTGAGCGTTATAGTCGCAGTATCTCCTAAGATTATAGGCCATGTTATGATGAGTCATATAGCGCAATATGACGCATCGTAGCATGATGAACTTTAACCCTTTGAGGGGCAGTGGCTAGTGCCACTAGCCACCTTTTATTTATTTTTTCCTGAGCTTATGAGACAGTGGCTATTGTAACCAGCCACTTTTTTTGGTTGGTAAGATGTTCTAAAATGGGGAAAAAATATTTTCCACATGGTAGCACAGCGGTAAACATTATTTTTAGACCAGGTAAATAATGACATTTTGAGATTTTCCCTCCAAGACAGACCGGCTCCCGCTAATGTAGTAATATTTTTTTTTCTGGAAGGTTTAGGCAAATTTTTGAGGCAGATTATGAATTTTGAAAGTATTTTGAACATTTTAAAGTACTAGTGAGTAAAATTTGCTGATTTTGTAATATAATTACAAGCGTTAGAATAAGGTGGCTAGTACCACTAGCCACTGCCCCTGAAGGGGTCAAACAGTGATGCATTGTCTATTTCCGAGTTTTTCGCCTTTTAGAAGGAATTTTAGGGCTCAGATAAGACGTTCAGAGGCTTATTATAACTTGAACTACTTATTCATATTCTAAATTCTTGCATTCAGCCAATAATAGGCCTCGGAGATTCATTGAAGCAACATCGTCGTTTACAGCATTGTTTACAGCGTTTTGCCGTTTTACAGCATATTTAGGATTTTTTTCGGTACTTTCATAAAGAATGTAATATTTTTATTCTATTTATATTATCTTTATAGTCTAGAAAACAACTTGAAAAAAGAAAAAAGTCACATCCTCTGTTGCAACATAGCCAATAATCACTTTTTAGCGCAGCTCGAAGCAAAAATGTTGCTCTGCCACACACTAAATTCGGATTAACTTCAAAAGTTACAATTTTTTGGGGTAAAATTTACTGGGCAATTTTGTTCTCTATAGTGTAAATAACAATTTTATGATTTTTTGAGATTTTTTGATGCTCCTCAAGATGTCTAAAAAGTTAATATTAGTCGATCATAGGTCAAAAAGTGCCATTTACGCGTTATTTTCAAGACTAAACCATGTTTAAATAAGTTTCTTGACTGTGTTTACAATTTTTTCTCATAAATAATTGTTTGATTGATTGATTCTATTTTATAGTTGTCATTGTTTGGCCCTTAAAAATTAATTTAAACCTGATTTTCGAAAAAATATGGTAACCAAATTTTCTAGCCCTTTGAGGGGCAGTGGATAGTTACACTAGCCACCTGTTTTCTCCTATACTAGTATATGGAATTGCATGCAAATTTTTTTGGGGTCTATTTTTACCCCAAGGAACCTGGAAATGCAAAAAAATTTGGAAAAAAATGATTTTCCTTAATTTGCCCCTCAAAGGGTTAAGCATCAAACTTACATTCAAAATTTAAAGTATGAAAATGAATTTATTTCGCCCCCTAATAATTTATATCGCCCCCCAATTAGACTCCAGATTGTTACACAATATTTTGAGGGTTAATATTTGTGTAACGCCATAATTGTAAAATGTTACTCCATGAAAGAAATATTAAAAATATCTAAATTTGCACTGTTTCAGTCTGAGTTCAAGTGTTTTCTCAATTCCTCCCATCTTCTACCTACGTTCAGCGAACTCCTACATATTCAGCTCGCGACATCTTAAACTCCAATTATACTTATTATTTCAATTATCATTATAACTGGGAGGGATGTAACCTAGTAATCCATTAATAGATAGGGGTCTCCAAACGTAACCCTCACATTGGTGAGGGCCTGACAACCATAACCCTTACAGTGGGGGGACTACAGCTCCCCCTAGCCCCTGATACGGTCCGCCTATGTTCAAACCGCTTGAAAAAAAAACCTCCACCCGCATCGTCTAGGAGAAACAACACGCGAAAAACCGGAACTTTCGGCCTTCGCACTTTCTAGGCTCCGAAGCCACTCCGCGAGAATCGAACAGCCCCAGTATAAAGGGTAGTTCAAAATTTGAAGCGCTGCACGTGGATTCGTTCTGCTACGCCTACTGAAGAGTTCTGCACGAACTCAATCTCAACGCGGTTGTCGCCGATTTTTTTCGAGAAGCCCACCGACCTGGTTTCGGGAATGAACCCCCCGCGAGGGGTAGTTTTAACGATGGGACAGGTTTGGATGTGCAAAGATCGATTCGTGCATATCAGAGTGACTCCGGATGCGTTATTAAGTAGTCAGCAAAGTCGTAGATTCCTAGATAAGATTCGTCCGATGAGAAAACCCACCCTAACAGGGGGTAGAAAAAGAATCGGGGGCGAAGAGCGAAGTCGCACGATCACCCCCGACCGGAACACGATCATCAATCAAAATTTCGCCACCCCAAGTGATCCCGTGCCCGAAATAATCGGTAAAACCGATGCTTCCAAAAAACCACCCTTAGCGGGGGATGATATTCGAGCCGCGCGAATTCGAGTGGAAAACTCCACGCGCGGAGTCCGAGGCTACACCCTCGTGCGAAGTCTCGATCACCATGGACACCGTCTCCGACCACCGATTCCGCGATCCAAAACAACCCATCTCGGAAGGTAAATCGCCCGTGAGGGGTTGCTTTTAAGATCGGGTCGGTCCGGATGAGCGCGATCGTTTTCGAGGACCGGAAAAGCATATCATCGTGACTCCGGTTGTCGTATTAAGTCGTCAGAGAAGCCGTATAATCCGAGATAAGATTCCGCCCAATAAGAAAACCCACCCCAACAGGGGGTAGAATGTGAATCGGGGGGATGAGCGAAGTCTCACGGACACCCCCGACCGGAGCACGATCCTCACGGAAAATTTCGGCGCCCAAAGTGATCCGGTGCCCGAAATAATCGGTAAAATCGCTCCTTTCAGAAAACCACCCTGAAAGGGGGATGATATTCGCGGCGCGCGAATTCGAGTGAAAAAGTCCACGCGCGGAGCCCGGGGCTACCCTCTTGCGAAGTGTCGATCACCTGGGCAACGTTTTCGACCCCCGTTTCCGCGATCCAAAACAACCCATCTCGAAGGGTAGATCCTCCGTGAGGGGTTGCTTTTAGGGTTGGGTCGATCCGGATAAGCTGGATCGCTTTCGAGGACCGAGCAGCACCGGGGGCCAAAATTTCGAGGTCTCAGATACCATAGGGCCAAAAATGGGGTAAAACACCGCGATAAAATCCACCCTCGGGAAGGGATGAAAGAATAAAACGGGGAAAAGAAGCGCTATGTGCACACCGTTTGGTGGCGCAGGACCCGTTCGCGAAATTTCGAGGTCCCGCGTGCCTTAGTTCTCGAAATCATAGTAAAACGCGATTTTCGACGATTCTCAGCGGTCGCCTTTTATTATATAAGATACATTTAGAATACATATTTGAATTAGCCTCTATTTCCGATGATTGGTGCGCAGAGCCGAATGATATATTTCCATGCATATCTCAGTTCGTGCTTAATCTCATCTTTATGAAGTTATCTCTGGGCAAGACCAAGTAAAATACTACCGCAAAAGACCGCATTGCGTCTTTTGCTGCAGGAAGTTAGGGTATCATATAGTACCACAGGTTTTAACTCAAAAACAAGTATGAATACATTCCTAAATTCTGTTAGTTGAAAATTGATTTAGTGAACAATTATAATCAAGCAGTTGCTGAAGCTATCAATAGGTAATCCAAGTCCATTGTAAGGGCTGATTACACGAACTTTTCCTCTTCAAATTAGAGCGCATCGATCGTTAACGGTTACCCACTCTATTTAATACATCAACCGTAAACTTTTACGATCAATGCGCTCGAATTTGAAAGTTGATTTGATCAAGTCATCAGCGCTTACGATGAATGGGCTCGCTGATGACTACAGTAGTAGTCGCTTAATTGTTCGCTATATAGAAATTAGGAGCGCAGTGTGTTTCGATTTACGGATTCTTGGAGCTTACAACTTTGTGAGTCGATTTTAAAAGTTTCAATGAGTGTTTGTCGGTTCATTTTATGGGGTTGAATCCATGGGAATATGTAAATCATATTGCTGTTGCAACTGAACTGTGTGCATAAGACCCATTGAAATTCGATATTGAAGTGGTCCAAAAATGGCTGTCTACATCCAACCAATATACATATGCTTAAACCATTTCCGATCCAATCCAAGCCATGGTTTTAATTTCCAGACTCTAATATGACAACCCCACAATTATTTCGTTACACCGTCACTGCAGTCAGTTGTTTTAATGGATTTTCTCTGATTTCACTGGTTTTACTCGTTTTTATTTCTTTTTTCTTCTTTTTTTCCCCTTGTTTTCCGTATTCACTTAAATTTTTTCTCGTTTCCTTCGGAACATGAGAAAAGTTTCATTGATCTGACTGATGTTCTAGAGGTTTGTGTGAAGTGATTTTAAATTCAATAATCTTGGTAACTCCTAAATGCAATCAATTCACTTTTTATTTACATCCCTTTTTAAAACTATTTAGTTTTTTCTATCCCTTGTTGCAGCCATGGGAAAATAACTGCTGTTTTGAAATATCTTGAGAGACTTTCGTGTTACTTGTTTTTGTTTGTTTGTTTGTTTGTTTTTTTTTTGTTCAGACGATGGCTTCTAAAGTTTTTACAATGGGGCTGTTGCACACTTTTGCTACAAGCGATTTAATAGTCGATTCTGGTGTAAAAACCTCCAAAAATAACGATGTCAGCACTAAAAACTTCCGAAATCCACTCTTAAACTCGATAAACGCTTTTATTTGCGCGGGCGTAAGGGTGACTGAGGGTAGAAAAAAAATTGAAAAAATTAAAGTGCATTGGAACTTAAAATAAAAATTTCAGACCCTAATATGCAAAAGGAAAGGACAAAATAATTCCAAGAACCGACGATGAGACCCGAACTTCCTAATTTTTCCTGATGACTGAAATTTCTCTCCTATAATACCCCCACGGGAGCAACTGTTTCCACGAGAGACTCTCACGTGGCTTTTTTCTTTTGTCTCTATTTCGTCCATTACTATACCCATGCATTCAAATGGAAGGAGTTTGAAACGAATTTTGGGATCCACTTTTGACCAGCCAGTTACGTCGATTTTTGTTCCCGATGCGTATACGATGTCCATCGAAATGTTTAAGTTCTAATCTTACTGTGCTAACCGGTGCAATGCAGTGGAGTGAGTGGCAATGCTCAAATACACGTGAGTAAAAAAAAAAAAAATAATAATAACCATTAAAAACGGTATGTTTTTTTTTTTTTTTTTAAAACCACACACCACGATGCGATGGCCGGCGATGTAAGGCAAAAGAGTATAGAGATAAGTGATAACTTATTATGGTAAACTCGCCACGCACGGCGACACACGGCGGACCGATGGGTTGCGTCACGTCATTTCGAAGGCACTGAACTGTCCCTGCCGTCGGCCCGCGTCGCGTCCGCTGCGGCCGCGACGGGGTAGCGGGGGCGGGAAAAGGGAAAGGCAGGCGACCCGACCGATCGCGGATGGGGGAATGATTTGAGTGCAGGTAGTTGTAGAGAAAGTGAGTTTATTTTCCCGCTCTCTGGCACACAACACACAGCACAGGTGAAAAGCGACTCCACTTCCCCCCTCTTCCAACACGATGACCACCCTTCCTCAACCCGACATCGGTTCACGAATGAACCAACCGCACCGCGCTCTGAGCGCCTCCTCCCCCTCCCTTACTTCTCGCGCCCTTCCCGATCATCCGGCGGCGTGGGTCTCCGATTCACGACTCTGTTTTCAGTCTTTCCCGCCGCGCCGTTCCGGACGATACAACCTGCGACACATAAAAGGCCCGAAGGCGGGGGCCACGCTTCGAAGATTTTCGCGCTTTCCCGCCCGATCTCTCTCTCTCTTACACGAGTCAAGACTGCGCGACGCGTTATTTGTACGCTTGTAATCACGTGACGCGACGTAACGGTTAAACGAACAAAACCATTCCTAAGCTCGTTGTTAAACCAGTTCGCGGTGAAAAAGGGGGTAGAATAACCGTGCGAAATGTTTTAAATTCTAATAGAGATTGGCGAATGGTTCTAAAGTTTGTGGAAATTGTTTTTGAAAACTTACTTTCTTATTGTTCGAGAGGAAGTCGTTAAATCTGTAATTTTCCTCCTTCAACATTTCATTCTCCGTATTAACTAACCATTTTGCCTCGCGATGTCTGGAAAATTTAACGAGTGTTTTTGAAACTATGAATGAAAGGAATTTACGTGGCGCGCGCATGGGTTTCCACGAAAATTGATGAATATATAATGTGTGATTAAAATATTCGAAAGGAAATAAATGTGTTGATGAAAACCAGTTTGTTTCTTAACAGTGCTTTTCTGCCAATTTGTTTTTTTGTTTTTGTTTTTAGTGAAACAGTGGTTTAAAGCTTAAAAATCAAAAGATGTTTTGTTGTGTTGGTGATTATTCTAGTTTTTAAGTGTTAATTCATTGTTGCCTCTTTGAAGATGTTTTCGAACGTGATTTTTTGTAGTTCGATTTTGTCCCTCCTTTTAAGAAGCACCGATTAAGAGGAAGCTTTTCTTTCTGGATATACGTCTACTTCTCCGCAGGTTTTGCCACCAGGTTTTGAATTAATTCACTTATCAACTGAGGACATTTTTAGGAAAATAAGACTTATAAAAAGTAAGGTGGCATGCTTTTCCTCACGAGTTTTCACTTTCATTGAGATGGAAGCTCCTGAAGACGATCCCCCCACATATTTTATAGGTTCTTCATCTAGAAATATCTTCAGTTTTTCCTGTACCCAATCAGTCTTCGAAAATTAAATGGATTATCTGATTCTAGAACAATCAATGTAAAAAGCCTTAGGAGGATAGAAAAAGCGGTTCAGTTGTAAAAAATCTCATTTCCTCCAATAGGGTCCATAAAAGTTCTCAAGTCAGTATGTTTAACTCAGTTTTTATTTTTGTGGTAGGGTTATTCTTAAAACTCTATAAAAATTCAAAGCTAAATCATAATTTTTGCCAGCGGCAATTTAAAAGATTCGCTAACCTTTAGCAGCATTTTTAAATTCTGAGAAACGAATGCAGCTTAATCTCTTTTCCTTTTTGGTTCAACGCCTGTTGCGCTTACATAGTTCAATTGAAAATAAATATTTTCATTTAAGAAGAGATCAGATATTTTCATTAAATGTTCTCAATGACGGACAGTGGATTGAAACGTGGAATTTTCCGTACATAATTTTACGAATAAAAATTAAGATTTTAAACGATAAGTAGCAAGATAACTTAAAACTGTGTTAAATCAGTAATATTAGAGCTTAATGCGAGACAAGCAAACTGGCTTTTGCTGTAAATATCAACACGACTAACTTAAATAAACATAAATAAAAAAAAAAAAACTTTTCATGTTCGAAAAAATTCATGTTTCAATCCAATGTGTAACGACGTGAGTGCGATATATCGGCGTTTGCCGATGTCCTCCTGACACGCAAAGAATACTCGGTAAGAGTGACCATCTAGATACATGGTTATTGATCCTGCTCTTAAAGGTGGTAAATGATTAGCTACCAGGCTTTAATGGAACGGATAAATTAAGAACTTTACCTGAAGACTGTGTCGTATAACCTTCTGTCAAGTCAATTTTACCTTTGCGCGTAGGCACCAAAATCATGTATCACGCTGGTAAATCTTACCAAAACTTTTCTTTTTAAGTGTTTATAAACCTGAGGAAAATAAACGATCCTCAGGGATGCAACCAAGGGATGTAGGATCAAAACCGCAGCTAAATCCATTGCAACAATTTCACAACTATACAGTGTGCACTGTGCTGCTTTCTCATTTTTTTTTCGACAGATCTAATGCACCAAAAATCTTTCAAACTTTTTGCATCAAAACTTTGCTAAATTTGAAGTGCTATTTTTATAGATAGCTCTTTTACATCCAGCTTCTATTAGTTTATGCACAGTAAATACTTTTTCTGATTCCTAAAGATTTAAAGAAATGTTAAATGGGTAAAACTTTTTGCATAACGGCAGAAAGCTAAACTTTTGCTCTTCGAGAGCTTTGCCAGAGTTGAATATCTGAGACCATCGAATAACAAAGACCAACGCATCGAATATCAATCTTAGGATAAAGTCGGATGACTCTCACTCTCATTCAATGGCGGATCCAGCCATATGGCAACCATGTATTCTTCCCATTTGAACGTATGGGAAAGAATCGATTCTCGAGGGGGCCATGGCCCCTTGACTAATCGATTGTTTCTCACGCATTCAAATGGGAGGAATGCACAGTTGCCAGATGGCTGGATCCGCCCATGCTCTCATTTTCAGCCACTGTCTGTCTGATGCCTCGAGATGTAGAGACTAGAGAGACGGTATAAACTTAAGGTGGGATTTGCTGTCCTCTTTGCCGGCCGAAACGTCATTGACGCAACTGCAAATTCTGTTACTCTATTACATAACTACCTACAGGAAGTCAATATTGATTTCCACTGTGAAGACGCGAACTGACACCACGTACTTTTCGCGTCTTTGAACTTGGTGACGCCGTTTCCTAGGTTGCACTTCAGAGCAAAAGATTACTCAAAGAAAGTGCCGCGCTAACCCTGCAAAATATCGTGAACGTGATGGAAGGATACATGCGTAGGTAAATAGTGTCAAGTGTTTTTCGCAATGTGTGCGTTTATTAATAAATTTTTGTGTTTCTGATGATGCCATTGTTATTTTCACGTCTTTTTACATATAATATGATACTTGAAAACGCTAAATCCGAAGAGTGCAACAGACACATTGCATGCATTTCCGTAATTAAACTTACCGGCTAGTAGACCGGTCGTTTAGTTTTTCCTTAAACCGATCCTTAAGGTGATTCCAGGGTCGATTAGTTCCAACTTTGGACACCACGTCGCGCTGCTCAAAAAGTCAACAGGTTTTGGCTAAAATTGACGAATTCACGCTAAAAACACAAATTTCAGGAACGTCAGCACCTGCGAGCATACTTTAGAAGGATACCCTGAAAGTTTCTGGCTGAAACACTCAAAAATAAAGCCGGAAATTATGAAAAACGAAACTTCCCGTAAGCCGCAATGAGTGCGAGTGAGGCAGATAGACGTATCATATCATCACTCGCGCTCACTCTCACTCACTAAGCTTATGGCGAAACGAATTTCATAATTTACGGCTTTAATTTTAAACCAATTTTGCTCATTTAATGCTCAAAAAATCCATAAAAAAATTTTGCAGGTGCTGACGTTATTGGATTTTGCGTTTTATCTATGGTTTCAGTTTAAAACGCCGAAAACACGACTTTTCCAAAAAGCGACTAGTGGCGCTATCCATTGGATTGAAATCTGGAAAAGTTTCGCCTGGAATCATCTGTCACTGAGAAACGCTATATTACTCGAGAATTGTAAGACTTGACTGTTGCTATGATAACCATAGTCAAACTAACAGTTTTCATTAGCTACCCATGTTACACGGAGAAAAATTATCAGTGGGCATGACTCGGGAGATAGCGGCATTTACTATACTGTAAACCTAAAAACAGGCACAACAATAATTCTACTGGTCGCAAAAATCTTAGTCTAGTAAATGACAGTATCCATGGTCGAGTTGCAGCTTCTCCACCACGAGGTTGAGCTTGCGAGGCAGTGAGGTGAGCATATGTAGTTATTCCCAGCCTGTCCTTGAGTTATACACGACAGTCTATCACACCAGGAATCGAGTCTAGTAACTGCGACTGGTTGCTCTCGTTGCGTGCTCTTTGCTCGATAGTCTAGAAAATGCAAATAACCTAGTATACATATATTTCCGTAACGGTTAAATAGAGCATCATGCTCTCCATATTTAACTTGTGAATTATAATGCCATCATAAGTTTATCAAATAATAATTGAAGAAATTGTTGAAATTATCACTGCTTGACAAAAAGAGAACATTAATTTAACTTTTTTTCAATGTGAAATGTACAAGTTTTCAAATCTACAAATGCTGCACCAATATAGCTTATTTACCGTCAGCATTTAAATTACACATCACACATTTTTTACTGTCGTGCAGTTTTTGCGAGCTAAATTCAGCTATATCGTGTTTACAAAACCGGATAAAATCATTCAAAACAATCAATAAATACCTTATATTTTCACTATTACTAGTGACATGTTGTATTAATGAAACATTGGTGAAAATGGCGTTGCTATTATTTTAAGTTGGTTTCACAAAAGATTTTCCTTCAGAGGGCTATCTTTTGATGGAATCAATCTCAAAATCTATTTGTTTCATTGCGTTTGGGCTATTCAATAGGTTTCGAACAGAGGAGAAACTTTAATTCCAAGGAGTAGATAGTATCCATTAGTCACTTCACTTTCATTCGTCACTGTATATTCTAGCACAGCAATGAAAAACAAACATTACAGGTGGAGAAAACACAAAAGTGCCACGAAAATAGGGGAATAAAAATAGTTGATAATTTAAACATCCGACAAAGCAAATTTGTTCTCCTGCAAGAGCGAATCTATATGCATTATGAATTCTAGCAGATACGAAACTCGCTGAACAAATACTGAAAATAGTTGAGGCATTTTCCGGAAGACACTGAAAGAACTATGCTCCGGTAGTACACCTAAAGCTCCGGTAGAGCCGAACCACGAGCTGATTCAGATAGCTACGCAGAGAAAAGTTCGGTAGAGCATGAGCACGTGCTCCGGGAATGTATATAAAGAAGAGTGATAAAGTAGCGTGCCGCTACCCGGGATCGATCCGGGGATGTATCATTCCGAAGGCCAGTGCGTTACCACTGCGCCGCTCAGTGCTTGTGGAAGATGAGGGCTGATTGTTGGGTCATATGTAATTTCCACACCGTTGCTCAGTCGACCTGTTGAGCCATGTGTAATTTCCACACCGTTGAAAGAAGGGTCATGTGTAATTTCCACACCGTTGAAAAAAGGGTCGTATGTAATTTCCACACCGAAGACCATGTACTTAACATATATACTAATTTCAACTTACACAAAAATAAGGAGCATAAACGCGCCGAAACAAAAATCACGTGCCATTTTCGTCAGATTACTCCATGTTATTGATTTCAAACACTAATGGGAGGAGAGGAAAATTACCCGCATTCAATTTGTTAAAAAAGTAGCCTATCTTTACGCCCCTTCTAAAACTAAATAATTTATTTTACTTTGCTTCCATGTAAATTATTTTTTTTTTTTACTTCTCTTACACTAATTTTAGATTCATTTTATTCATTTGACGACTCATGTATGCATATGACATAACTCATCCATGGCCTCCTTTCCTTACCTTTCAGTCTTGCTTTTGGGCCGGGCAAGTGAAGAAATTCAACATTTTCCTCTTTTTCCGATCCCTCCCTTCATTCATTTTCAACTTTTTTCAATCATGAGTAGATGATACCTGCTATAAGGGTCGGAGGGGGGAGGAAGCTCCCAGATTTTACTATTTACACATGTTATACGTAGTAAAGTATCGGAACTTGCTGTCAACCACGTCCTCTTACTTCGTGATTTCGACTCTGTTCATAATGCAATAAGGAAGGTACGTAATACATTTTCTCATATACTTTTGGAATTAGCTTTATATACTTTACATGGTCTTCGGTGTGGAAATCACATATGCTCTTTTCCAAACGGTGTGGAAATTACACATGCCCTTTTTTCAAACGGTGTGGAAATTACACATGACCTTTTTTCAAACGGTGTGGAAATTACACATGACCTTTTTTCAAACGGTGTGGAAATTACACATGACCTTTTTTCAAACGGTGTGGAAATTACCTATAAAATCGAAAAAAGTGTGGAAATTACATTTCCCCGATTGTTGCGTACTTAGGGGAAGCGCTCCGAGGCGCACACCCTTTACGACGCGCTGAGTTAAGTAAGCAAACTCTGTGAATATGCTCCTAAATTGTATCGTAGCATTCTTTCAGAGATCGACCCAATGACAAATTCACAGAGTAAATTGATTTCAAGAGTGAACCCGTTCTACTCTATGATACTTAACAGAGAAAAGATGGCGGCAGGTCCAGTTGATTGTATGTCATTGCACGTGTTGCCCGCCTATATCGCAATGCCGAAGCAAGAGGTTCGGGACCGCTAGGGCATGCGGCTCGCTACTATCGACGGAAAGCCCGCGAGTCACAGAGCTTCGCTTCGGATATGCCTCCTACAGCTTCCCGAGACATGTATTCGGTAGAGCCAGAACTTTTTTTTTTTTTTTTTTCAGTGGAGGAGAGGAGGCCATACTATTCAATTATGCTCTTTCCAAGAAATTAGCTTTATGGTTAATTGAGGAATATTGTCGACTGAGCATATCCGGTGTTCATGGGTCTTTTGCCTAGAAATCCCCTCAATAGATCCTTATTAGTAAACTTTTGATGGAGCAATATCGAGGAATGAATTCACGTAGATTCCAAACCAAAAACACCGATTACTCTACTAAGAACTTTCAAGAACCACTAATAAAGTCGTGAGTGCTCTTTTAAAATCCATAAATTCAAACTGCGCGCGTAACCAAGAAGTAACGAAGCAACTTCTGAAGACAAAAAGTCCAGTAATCGCAAGTTCTGTTTATACTTGAACAAATTGATCCTCAAAGTAGAACGCAAACTTCAATGATCAGTGCTTTCAAAATTGGAGATCAGATTGATGCATTAATTAGTACTTCGGATGTCAGGCTTATGATGACTTTAACAGTTATTTTGTTTAATTGTATAAAAATTACAAGCGCACTGTTTGAATTTAACGATTTTTAAAAGGCATTTGCAAAAATGTGAGTTGACTTTGAAGGTCTCATATGTTCACTGTTCAGCGTTGGTTTTTGATTGAAAACCATAGAAAAAAGTAATGTACATATGCTCCATATCGCTAATAAAAAGAGTAGAGGACACCCATGCAGATAATCAGATCATATTTACATATGGTGAGCTCTAAAGGTATTAATTACTGTCGAAATGTACAATCGGGAATTGAAAGAATGCAGTGGCGAAGCGTGCAATTTGGCAACGTCGCTATTCATCTATTTAAACTCATTGAAAAGATCGAACTATTGGGTGTTCGATTTTAAAAGGGTTTTAATTCGGGTTTTAATGGACAGAATACAACGTTGCCAAATTGCACGCTACGCCACTGAAAGAATGTCAGCCAACTCCTGGGCGTAACCTACCCTTATCTCAATGAATTTAAGCAATGCAGGTGACTTATTGAAGCCAAAATCTAAACAGCCATCTGATACTATTTTTGTCTTCGACTGTACTTCTTAGACTATGCGTTGACAGATCTCTAGGTTTTATTTTCAGTGCATACTGCATAAGTACAGCCAGGGACAAAAGAATGCTAGATGAACCCTGCAGGTAGGCTACCCGCAATACTTTGTCTCAATGCATGTAAGCATTGCAGCTGATCTACACAAGCTACCTGATCTGAAGACTTAAGAGTCGTGAGGCATTCTTTTTATCCTTTTACATCTTTACGTACGTACGTATGTCGCTCCTAAAACTGAATTCATACCTACTGTCATAGATCAAACATATTCACTCATCAGTCAGCAAATTGGGTACAACTCGCGCCCGAGAAAAAAGATTGTGACTGTGTAATCTTTTCTCAACAAAACTATCGGTTAAATGGGAAATGTCATTGAATAATGCACGTGAAAAGGTAGCTTTACTGTACAGGCCTTCGAAACTTCAGGTACTCCACCTTCACAATGAAATTTAATTTTCGTAAAAACTACCATACAATCTTTCTCATATTACACCGGCAATAATTAGGGAAATTTTGTAAACTTTGGGGAAAATTTCGCTAACTTTGGAGAAATTTAGACTAAACTGTAGATAAGAATCCAAAGGCTTTGGATATTCCCTCGTAGATTTTAATTTAAATTTCCCTAAAAGTTGACGATATGTTTCCTAACTATTGCCGAAGCAATAGAACGTGAACCTTGAGGAAACTGTATCCAACCTTTTTCCCCCGTTTGTGCACACATTAGGCTTTAGCAGGAAAAGCTATTTAAAAAAGAAAAAACAAATACAAAACGAGAAAAAGGTATGCTGGGGGGGAGGCAATGAGTATTATAGCTATATTCAAACTTTTATGAACCATTTCCAGAAATTAGGCTTTGGCAGGAAAAGCTATTTAAAAAGGAATAAAAGAAAAAAAAACCAGAAAAATGTAATGCGTGGGGGGGGGGGGGGGTTCAATGAGTATTTGCGATATTCAAACTTTTATGAACCATTTCCAGAAATGTCACATCCAAGTTTATTATATTTATAGGTACGTCTTTTTCCTTTTTCCTGCTTATACGAGTGAAGGATGAGGGCGGGCGAGAGCCAGAGAAAAATATCCGCTTTAGAAATGAGAGGAGTGATTAAACATTTACGTTGCGTCAGCTTATACTCACTCGCTTTACACTCACGCGCTCACGTGTCAAGGCTTTACGTTTTATTGGAAAACCCCGACGGCGGCACCGGCTTTTGTTCCCTCCCCGTAAGTTTCTCACTCGCTCACGCAGTTAGGAGCACTTACTCATCTTGGCTCCCCCCCCCCCATCCGCCCATTCCTCACAGTCACCCGCTGTATCCTCAAACAGTCATATAATCAGTGCGGTTACTTAGGTTTTGCCTGATTAATTTATGAACTCCCTGTTCCTCCGGCGGCATGCATGAGAACGAAACGGATTTTAAGACAATGTGAATGCTGCGTGACTCGGGAGGGTCGAAAACTCTCGCGTGCGAGGGATGCGTGAGCCACCGCCGACGTGAGCCTCCGTGAGTGTGATTTCCGCATTTCGAATAAATGAGACAAGATGAGATGATCTCTCTCCTTCCAAACGCACTGCACGAGAAGAATTTTAGTTCTCTTCACAAAAAAAAAAAAAAAAAAAAAAAAAAAAAAAAAAACAAGAAAAACAAAACAAACAAAAAAAAACAAAAAACAAGCAGGGAAAATTCCAACACGCAGGTGTTGGAAAAGCGTGCCACTAAAGTCTGAACAGCTTTAATGCTTTTGCTAGCAATGATAATAATTAGACAGCATTCAACATGGAGCTGATCTCGAGAAAATTGAGTCCAAAGTTGAAGAGCTAGCATTTAAACAAAAAACTTGGAATTACTTACGTTTTGATTTCATTCAACTACCGTGTTGTGTTTTTGCATTTCAACACCGGAAAAGTGGAATTTACTACGTAGGAAAGGTTCTTAATTTTTAGCGTTTAAAGTGACTTGGTTCCTTTCTTCTTTTTTTTTTGGCATAATCACGAAAAACGAAACTCTAAGAGAAACCAAACGGCAGAGTTGGTTTACACTGTTGATTATTTTAAAATCCGTTAATCCGGACTTAAGTCCGTTCCCAATTCTATAAAAGGAACCAGTGGCGGCTCGTGCAATGTGGCAACAGTGGAATCCCTCCATTTAAACCTATGTAAAACAATCGATCTTCAGGAGGTGCAATGCACCCCCAAGATATCGATACTTTTGCATAGGTTTAAATGGTAAAAAAGCATGGTTGCCAAATCGCACGAGCCGCCACTGAAAGGAACCAAGTCGGAGTTGGTTCCTTACGTGACTCGGATTAAGGTTTAACCTAATCAGCCAAAGGAACCAAGTTCTCATTTTATTTCATCATATGGACAGTGACATCAATGAGGCTCACCAGCTCACTTTTACCTGGAATTTTGACGGGAAATAGTTGTTATTACAGAAGAAGCACTTGTTGCTTCGAGATTCAGTATTGCTAGCTCTATCAATCAATAACTCAATTTTATCAAAAATGTCACTCGGTTCTTTTGTGACAAGTGCTGTCCAATTGAGCTTGTTTGGTGAGAAATTATGAAAAAAATAAATTTAGATCAGATGTATCTGTAAGGAGATGAGTCAAAGGCGTTGTTTTTTTGTGTTTGTTTTTTGTTTTTTGTTTTCAAAACTTTGGAGGGCTCTAGCTCAGAAAAGAAACAATTGCAGCACATACTCATGTAGGAAAATAAAGTCTTATATATATGTATGTTGACCCCAAAAATACACTCCATAAGTTTGGCACTCAAGTTTTGAAACACCCTGTTCTTGATATTTTGCTTCCCCCCCCCGCCCCCTTCACAAAAGACAACATCTTGACCATGCACATTTTTAAAATCACAGTTTGACTGTAGAGATATTTTCTCCCCCCCCCCCTTAACGAAAAAGGGGAGAATGGGTCACCTATCTCTGATGTTCGTCGTGCGCGTGCACAGATTGTTCGGCTTTACGACTGCAATTTTGGCTTTCTTTATAATGCGTTTTTTGGGTTTATTAGTGGATTTTATGACTATTTGATGCCGCCAATGTAATTTTCAGACAATTTTACATCAGAATCAAAACTCTATAGCACTGTAGCAAAAGTTTGCAACAAACCCATTGAAAGCTGAAAAGAGAAAATTATTTGATAAGGCTCGATCTTTTTTACCCTCATAAACTATAGACAATAGATATTTCTAAATCCCTCCACCTTTTAAACGGCTTGTTCAGGGATCAAACATGAGGTGGCGTTCTTTTGAAGTCAAAAAGTGTCATATTCGGAAAAGCCGTGATTCTAAATAATAAACAGTTTTTTTTATCTTTTTTTCCGTTTAGGTGCTGTCAGCACTTGTTGCGATTGTCACGATGTAGATACGTAATATGCATAAATGGAACACTTGCGAATTCATGAAACAATAATCCTTTAATATACAGAACTAACCATTTCAAGTGCCCTTTACACATCAAGCATTCTAGGGGTATAGATTAGTAGGTGTGGAGGTTTAAGAGGTTTGTGGATTTTAATTCCCCCTCTCCCCATTTATTTTCTTGAAAAGTATCGAAAGTTTACAGTTAAAACTATGCCATTATTCACTATAACGCATTGTCATATTATTTCTTTTTTTTTCTGTTGCCGTCGGTCGATATCATTTTTCGTGTTGGAAAAGCAAAGTTCCATATGGACCTATAGTTTCCAAAATTTGAAGAAGCTTCCAGTGAAAAATTTTGTACACGCAACGAACTTTTTAGGATAGGTAAATAAGTTATTCCAGAGTCAATTCCATAGCCGCAGCGAGGAAGCTGTCCAGGGGTGGAAGACACGTGACAGCCCCTCTCACTTTTTAGAGCAATTAATGCGAATTTTACCCCTCTGGCTCCCTGTGTTCTGGATTTTAAACACCTATTTTTCAACAAAACGCCAAAAATGTCCTCAAAAATCCCTTGATTCCATCGACGCTCATTGAGGGGATTTCAATTTGCCGATCTCCCAGAATTTCAAATGTTTCCGATGCAAAGACCTGTTTAGTGTGACGTCATGAAAAAAATTGGTTCCAAACAAAGGCTCCGTCTCACTCGCTCTCGTGGGTTTTCCCATACGAAACACAGTCCAAATTATCAAATACAAGTGCTAGTAAACAACACGTTCTTTACACGTTGTGTTTATCACACCATTGGGTTCCACGTCCCTTATAAAAATTTCCGATTGTTTCAAAAAATTTTCCGATTGGATATATATTTCCGCGCTTTATTTCCCATAGAAATAATCGAAATTCCATAGAGACAATCAGAATTCGTGTAGATTCAAGCGCGCTGACTACAGCAACGATAGGTCTCATGATTGAAATAAGGCGAAATCATCTATGGTTCTATTCTTACAGTTTTAACAGCCACTTTTTTCTCAGTGATAAAATATGAGCCCGCTATCACACACTTTTTGAAACATCGCGCATCGATGCACAATCACAGTTATCAGTTTCTTAAGAGCACAAAATTCTAGGATATAGGCTCATCAGCACCATCACGGCATGTGTTGTACCTCGAACAATAGCTTCGATACGGAGAGAAGTTAGAATGATTGAGTGTCATGCCGGTGATACTACCATAAGAGACCGTGAGTAAGACAAGGACAAAACGTAGAACGTCTTTCGGTATAACTGTGATTGTAAATTCGCTTGTGATCTTTTAGGAATTATGTTACAGTGAAAAGATACTTTAAGGCAAGTGGAATCTAATGGTGCAATAAAATTTGAGAAAACTGTTGGTTAACTAGCATGAATTTGCGTTCGAAAATTTGGATCTGGTAAATCCACGAGAGTGAGCGAGATAGAGCATTTGTTTGGAACTAATTCTGATCGTGACGTCATCACTAAACAGGTCTACATAGGTAGCGTTCTAGAATTCAACCATTTACTGCATCCGTGCAAAAAAGATTACATTACCCTGTGATACTGTATATCTATGTACATTGGAAAGTGCTGCTATTCATAATCTTTTCTGCATCGAGACAATAAAGGGATGAATTCTAGAACGGTACCTTAAGGATATGAATGAGCCTCTCTCTTTTCTATACCCCTCCCGCTCTTCATCAATACCTCGTCGCTTCTTATCGATGTACCCTCGTCAAACAGATGTTGACACATTTACGACCGCTTAATGCACCGTGAAGAAATCTTGTGACCGGTGGAGCCCAAAGGCGAGGGGCAAAGAGGGTTCCTGCGGGAGATGTTTCCACCCCCCTCCTGCCTTTGAATTTTGACTCATAGGTTGGCACAAATGACTTAGGTTGCTGGACCTGTATGGAATTCTCGTTTGAAGGAATTCGACTTTGACGCTTAATAACTTATTGAAATTAACAGGAATACCAAAACTTTTACAATTTTAAGAAAATAGACGCCGAGACCTCCTGGATTGCAGCAATAAATTAACGATTAATGAAACCAGTTTTAAGAAAACACGTTTTTAATTTTTCAAACCTTTCCCGCCAAGGTTTTGCCATAAGCAAGGCATTGGACTTATATATTAGATATGAAAATGAAAACAAGAAGCGCACCGTATATATACGGCACGCTTAATAAAAAACAAAAAACAAACAAACAAACAAAAAAACAAAACAAAACCATTTACCCAACTTTTTTGACCGCTCTCCAGAAAATCATCAGTGGCAGGATGACCATTACTCGAATCTTTTCCCTAAACCAGAAAGACTGTCTTAGAGTGAGATTTTAGGCTATATGTGACCCATTCATTTTGGTCCGACAATAATTCGACCCAGACTTTTGGTCATACTTGTTTTAGTCCAGTCAGATTTTTAGTGTAACAGTATTTATTGTTCTATATAATTTTTTTTGATCCCCATCTTTGCATAAGTATCTATTTTTGAAGATAGGTTTAAAACTAACAATAAGAAAATGATCAGCCCTCATGGATACGAGATTTCCTCAAAAAGTGATTCGCACCCATTAAACTGTTTCAGTAAAGTGAGGTATTTGTTTAAATTTTTGCGAAACTTTATCTCCGAATATATTTGATATATTTTCTTTACTCACTATTTTTTATCGGTCCTGATTTTTTCAATGTTATAAATTATACGACGATGATAATTTTGGACAGTTGCAGGTCCATCTTCAGGTACAAGTGAACAATCGCCACCGATACTTGTCCACAGAATCAAAATTACTTATACCAGGAATTGAAAAAAATCAGAACCTATAAAAGAAAGTGAGTAAACAAAATGTGAGTGATGTATTTTTGTCGATTCACGTATCAGGACTCGGTCTTAGGCTTACAAAACCTACGGCATATATAAATGAAAAAGAAACAAATAACGGGCAGTGGATTTAAAATGATCCAGAATTAACCTGACGTGAATAGTTGCAGAGTTTGAGAATTTTGCGGGTATCTTAAATGCCGAATGTTTCCACTTGTAATCATTATTGATTTATGAAGAGAGGAATAGGTGGACAGGTGTTTGTGAACGATGCATCGATAGGCAAAACTGTGTAAATATGTTTGATGAGTGTATCACAATATGAATGATACGCGTATCAGGATCCATGAACTTGCACGTAAAGTACACTCTGGCCGGTGACAAAAGCTCTCGTCTATTTAGTGTAATATACATTTGTTTTAGCTCACCTCGACATTAAGCACAGTTGCAAAATTTTCCGATTCGAAAACTTGTTACCCTCTTTCCCGTTAAAACTGTTTCAAATGTTGATGATTTATCTTGAACATTTCGTTTTTGAGTTGTAATGGATTTGGTAGGTCAAAACTATGAAAAGTTTGATTTGACTGTTTAAAAACGTATAATAAGTTGATTTTAATTCAGGCAGATAGTAAGATCCAACAGTTAAGTTATATCAGAAATTTTATCAGATCTGTGAATGATTTTAATCTTTAGATTCCCCTATTGTACTATAGCGGTGACCAAGATCTCTAGCAAGAGTATACAACATTCAATACACAGTATCCCATTCATCAAACGTATCAAATGTGTTGATTGGTGCATAGTTTGGTCAGGTATTTTTGTCCCTGCTTGTACGTTCTTAAAAAAATCAGAATCACGGTATTTCGGTGAAACGCTTGAATCTACGCATGGGCGGAGCCAGCAATTTGGCAACTGTGGATGCTTCCCATTTAAATTTATTAGAAATAATCGATTAGAAATTGGGCCATGGCCCACTCAAGAATCGATTGTTTCTCATACATTCAAATGGGAAGAATCCACAGTTGCCAAATTGCTGGCTCCGCCCATGAATCTATGGAGAAAGGACGGCGTCATTTTGGTCCGTACTGATTGTAAATCGTCTTAAGAAGCTTCAAATTATGGAGCGCCGACAAGCAGTGTTCTCCCAAAAGAGGACTCTGGGTTCCAAAACCAAATACTTCCGCCTCTCAGTGGCCTTTTTTATACACTTATTAGTTCAGGTGTTCCAAATATGATAAATGACCGTATTTTAGGACCATTGTCAGCGGCAATTTGAACTATTTTTTGTATCTTTAACCGTCTTGTCATACAAACCCTGACATCCATTTCTGGGTCATGCTATCGTAAACATGTGTAACTATGTCTCACTCGCCGCGTTCAACTTACAAAAAGACATGTTTCATACAAACACTTGATTTTTTTTAATATTTTTGGAATGAGATGGATGCGAGACGTCTTTCATTATTTTATCCACCTCATACCTCAACAGTTAGATACTTATTCCAAATTAATTTTAGTATGATACATGTAGTATTACAACTTTGCGGGTTTGACAATTATGATGGAATGATTCTTCTTTAGAACTTACGAAAATTCAAAAATTTAAATTTGCCTGAGGCATCGGTAAAACCTTCCCTAACTGTTCTCTCTGCAGAATCTCTTTTTATGGGTGGCAATGATCTCAGATTCTCAGGAATTGGCTTTGAAACGTTTTTGTTTACTTTATAGTATTGGGAATAGCCATCACGACCACACTGATCATACACGCATAAAATCATCACTTTCAAGACACCCCCCCCCACGATGACCCGTCTTCAAAACGTCATCCTTGCAACTTTTGGTTTCAAGGTTTCAATGAAGCGAGAACACGACAGCAATTGGACACATTTGCTAAACAGACTTACTAGTATTCCGAGGTTGCCATTTAATTTCTACTTTTTAATTCCCTAAAAAATAATCTGATTAATGAAATTGTTTGATAATTTTAGGAATACAATACTTTACGTACTGAAGGAAACTTCTTGAAAGTTTCAATCTTTTTCCAAAAAACTTTACACCAAAAGTCAAGTACAACCCGGCCAAGATTAAAAAATGTTTCCTAACTTGATTAATAATGGCTCTCTTTTCAACCGCCTAAAGGGCATTGATATTAAAGATAGCCAAGTTTAATTTCCACCGCGCTCTCTTCTCTATTCTCTTCAACAGAAAAATTTAATCCTACCTATCTTTTAATATTTCGCCGGGTACTCATTCTTAGCGTGCATCGACATTGCATACGTTTGAAAATGAAGGAGTGACAGCACGGAAAGCCGACAGCGCTTCGCGGTACAGCTATGGAGGTTCTTGCCTTATTGTTTAATTAATCCCTCAGATATTGCTGTTATAACACAGGGGTCCAAGCATCTGCTTAGAACAAATTATTTTTAATTCTGTTCAACGACCCGAGGCCAATCAATGCCACGTCCAAAGTAAGAGAGAGAAAAAATTACCGAAGAAACAATTGAAACGAAGTTTACTGCAAGAAATTGGAAGAAGATTTTAAGGAAGGAAGAAGCCAAAAACTTGGGCCGCGACATGAGGGTATTTCAAAGTAACAGGGAACTTGAAGTCACATTATGAGAAAAGTAGTTGAGTTGAATGGTGGAAAAAGAGTTGCTGCCCAAGTTTCTGGCTTCTTCCTTCCTCAAAATCTTCTTCCAATTTCTTGAAGTAAACTTCGTTTCAATTGTTTCTTCGGTAATTTTTTCTCTCTCTTACTTTGGACGTGGCATTGATTGGCCTCGGGTCGTTGAACAGAATTAAAAATAATTTGTTCTAAGCAGATGCCTGGACCCCTGTGTTATAACAGCAATATCTGAGGGATTAATCAAACAATAAGGCAAAAACCTCCATAGCCGTACCGCGAAGCGCTGTCGGCTTTCCGCGCTGTCACTCCTTCATTTTCAAACGTATGCAATGTCGATGCACGAATTAGCCATTTCCGAAAAATTGATAGTAAGCAAATTAAAGAGGAAGAATGAAAAAAAGTAAATGCAGAGATTTAATTTTTTGAGTGACGTGGCGAAAATACGTTGAAAAGGCAACCCTCTTAACGCAGCCATTTGCGCTCTGGTGCGCGTGGGAGCAAACTTCCAACTATCTATTCCGGTTGAGGGGGCTGGGGGGATAGAAAGGGGAAATATATGAAAATTTGATGAGAATCTCATATAATCGTTGAAACACCTTCCTTTGTTTTTTCTACTTTTTCCCCTCTCCTTCCAAATTGAGGTTGAAGGTGCCGGAAATGTTTACAAAATCATTCTTCAAAACAGCACACAGGTAATAAAACAATCATTTTGTTTTAGAATTTGTAGGTGAGGGAGCTCAATGGAAGCGAGAGGGAGAGAGAGAGAAAGAGAGAGAGATGGAGGGAGAGAGGGAGAGAGAGAGAGAGAGAGAACAGATTTTGTTTTAGAGTTTTTATGAAATCAGCGACGCGTTTTGCATGTTGCATTCTACGCCGTGCCGCGAGTCATGACTCGGCTTTTATGTTAATAGCATGTAAACTTTCCTCTCTTTGCTGTTCGTTTCGACGAGACGCGGTTCGTAGCGGCGGATCGGCGCGGTGCAAATGGAAATATATTCATGTTACTCGCTCCTACGGCGCAGATACTGCAAGTTACTATACTTCTTGTAAGCTCGGAAATTTTTCGTTTATTTATTTAAATAATCGCTCGGGAAACTTCCTTTCAAAATTCAAGACCGGTCTTGGTTCAGGCTTTTATTTTTTTACTAACGGCCGTGTTTTTCTTTAAAGCTTTGACGGTGTATCTTCTCAGTTTGACAAAAAAAAAAGGGACACAATCACAAAGAAAAGAGGAGGGGTGGGTTAAACCGGAGAGGTGAAGAAAGAGGGGCTGTTGAGGAGTGTTGATGTCCCCACATCAAGCTTTTAATAAACAGATTTTCTCGGCTTCTCGTAACTTGGTGAGTCGAAATAATTCCCTGCCTCAATTTGTTCTAGTTTTGCCCGAGTTTATCTTCAACTTTGCCGAATCTCTTACATTCTCTTTCTTATACGACCATTCCTCCTTCCTGACTCCTCCCTGCCCTTTTCTTTCTTACCCCCTCCCGACTCCCCACTGCCTCCCCTTCCTCTCCCCCCTAATGCCACCCTCCAAGCCTTTTCATTCATCGTTCAAGCCATCTCGAAAATGTAATGAAACTCACTGCTGAGACTTTATTTCCTCTCTTTTTTCCTCTCTCTGACAAGAACTTCTATGATTTTTTTTAGTAAAATATGAAAGTGGATTGATCTAAAATCACTCATGTTGCTGATGACGTGATGGTGTTTAAAGTGTCAAATTTGAAGGTATGCAAATTTTAATGGTTCATGTGTAAAGTCACATACAGGGTGTCCGAGAAATGAGTTCACACTTTTGCTGTGAGCGCCTGGTTGATTGTAAAAATCTGAAAAATTCAGGAATAATCTATTACCTCTAAGCGACTTCAGAGAAAATATCGGGGGGCTCCCACGACCCTTAAGGGGGAGCGTAGGCCCCAAAACGTACCCCATGTTGTCAATATATCGCATATTTCAAATGGCATGGGTTATTTTTTATTTCATCATTCAAAAGGGCACAAAAAATTGAGTAATTTCGTTTTTTCAGATTTTCGGTAGCTCCTCTCAAAACAAAATGGCGGCCAAATAGCTACCCCATACTTTCGAGGCCCATAACTTCGGTTTGAATCAATATTTTTTCAAAAACTAAAAACTGTCTGAATCCTCAGAACGTCTTTTTTCCAATGATGTGCCACACTTTATCATTTGGTGGGAAAAAAAAATGGGGCGCGGAGCCCCCCCAAAAATTTTTGAGTTTGGGGGGCTGTTGCTTAAAAAAGTCAAATGTAAAGGGGGGTCTTGTTGTACATCAATCGAAAGGTCTTAAAAAAAGAAAGAATTTATGGTTATAGGCCTGCAGGGTCATAAGCCAAAAAACTTTGTCCGTCTGCCATTTTGGATGCAAGCATCGTATTGACGTCCGGTTTGCGCCATTCTCTTTCTCTTTCCAAGACCTTTCGATTGGTGTATCACTCGATGGAGGGATTTTATTTTGGGGGGGACGGTCCCCCACCCCCAAATGGTTAAATGACCACCATTTTTAATAGACGCATCGTAGCGACTTCGGGTTTGCGCCAAATTCTTCCTTTTTTTAAGACCTTTCGATTGATGTACAACAAGACCCCCCTTTACATTTGACTTTTTTAAGCAACAGCCCCCCAAACTCAAAAATTTTTGGGGGGGCTCCGCGCCCCATTTTTTTTTCCCACCAAATGATAAAGTGTGGCACATCATTGGAAAAAAGACGTTCTGAGGATTCAGACAGTTTTTAGTTTTTGAAAAAATATTGATTCAAACCGAAGTTATGGGCCTCGAAAGTATGGGGTAGCTATTTGGCCGCCATTTTGTTTTGAGAGGAGCTACCGAAAATCTGAAAAAACGAAATTACTCAATTTTTTGTGCCCTTTTGAATGATGAAATAAAAAATAACCCATGCCATTTGAAATATGCGATATATTGGCAACATGGGGTACGTTTTGGGGCCTACGCTCCCCCTTAAGGGGGGTGGGAGCCCCCCGATATTTTCTCTGAAGTCGCTTAGGGGTAATAGATTATTCCTGAATTTTTCAGATTTTTACAATCAACCAGGCGCTCACAGCAAAAGTGTGAACTCAACGCTAGTAATTTTAAGACCGAAATTTTCAAAGAAAACTAAACAAACAACGCTGTTTTGATGACAATATTTCAAGCCCACAAGACCTGCCCTGGGAAGGATTTAAGGGAGGGGGGGTTAAAGATTTCTTCATAAGGGTGCAAGTATAAAACTTACGAGGAGCAAGAAATGAGCTACTAAGCCAGAGAACTGAATTTGTATAAGATCGCAATGTTCAAGAGAGGTTTATACTAGGGATTACTCATGTTAAACACCAGCCAGGTTGCCACCGAGAGTTAGGATCGGAGCTTGGTGGTCTCATCTAGAATTTAAAAGGCGTTCTGAAGGGCCTCTCCCAGAATTATAGGAGAGTCTAAGGGATCATAATGCACATGAATGGGGGGGGGGAGGTTAAGGCTACTAGGCACGGACCCGATCCCGATTTTTGGTTGATTGATGAAGAATGCCCTCTTATTTTAAAACTTTTCGATCGAAATGACGAAATATCGTTGGTTCCGAAGACAATATTCATGCCACTGGCGGATACAGCCAATTTTCTTTCTCTCTCTACTTCCATTTGAACTTACGTGTTAGAAAAGGATAGCAGAGGGGGCCATCATGTGACTTTGGCCCCCTCTTTTGTCCTTTTCTAATGCACGTTTTTAAATGGGAGGAGAGAGAGAAAGACAATTCCCTGTATCCGCCCATGATTCATGCTTGTTCGCCAAGGCCTAATTCGATCAAATCTATAGAAATAATCAAGTAATAAGCTAATTAGAATTCAATTTGAAAAATTTCAATGTCGAGAGGACCATTTTAAAAATTTAAAACCATTGGGTAAAACTAGCTACCTTCTTTTTTTCCCCAAACTCACTGACTCTCTTCTTCAAAGAGAAACTCCCATACGGAAACTCGTTGGGATTAGATCAACTGTTCTTTGAGTGGATTGCGTCAAAGCTGCGCGGCGGGGATGCCGAGTGCCGTTAAATTAGTGGGAATTCCACCTGTTATTTCATACAAAACTACATCAAACGACTCGCACATTTGTAAGATTCGTGGGCTTTGCGTTAATCTGAATCCAATTTGTTATAAAATTAATGAGGACGAGATCATCGTTTCGCAAGAAGTTACTCTTCTTTTCAAAGCTCTTTGAAGAGACATATTTTCTATCTTGCGAACTCCGCCTTGTCAATATCTGCGCTCAAAATGAAACTTATAAATTGAACCTGGCAACCGAGAATTTCGTTCTCTTTAAAACTTCGTTGCTGGAAACTTTATTAACAGTGTTGCCAGATGAAGGTGATTTTCTTGCATTTAAGCCGTTGGACGCAGACAGGTGTCGATTTCCAAAAAACGACCTTGAAATAATCTAATTAAAAGTTACGGATTCGGTCAAAAAGAGTCAATATTATCGCTTAAGCGTATCTTTACATCTATGGCTGAATGATGGGTTTATTAGTCTTTGATCTGTAAAGAAACAAACATATTATTTAAAAAAAAATTGATGATGACTTGAACAATGAAATTAAAATAGTCCTCTGAATACTCCACCCGATTCATATATTAATTACTAGATTTGCATTACTTAAACACCATTCCAATTTCTTATCAACGTTAAAGCAACGTTTCAATTATTGATGCTTATGAAATATTGTCTATAGCCATGCACCTTCATTTCAGCTGGCTTTAAACCGCTAAAAATTTCTGTTCGGTTTAGTTCACGGCACGGAATCCTTTAGTAAAATTGGTTCACGGTTCGAGTTCACGGGGAAAATTGGTTGGGTTCTAACCGGTTCAACTTGAAAAGCAAAATTTGAAAAAATACTTTCAACAAAAACGCTTTTACGTTTTTCACTTTTATACTATTTAGCTTTTCCTCTTACAGATAATTATTTTCACTTTCAGGAGCAAAACATCATCAACTTTGTATTAATTTTACTTTCAGTGGGGGTTTTTTTTTTCTCCTTCTTTTTTATCTTTCATAAGATTTTTGATATCTTAATGTATAAAAATAGTCTCATTTAGAGTCTATGGTCATCATAACTCGGACTTCTTTTGGAAAATTAATTGCTGACCCGGCTCAGACCGGGTTCAGCTCATGCGGTTCGGTTCGGTTTGCAGTTCAAGGCATATTCTGCAAAACGGTTCGCGGTTCCGAAATTCGGCGACTCGGAGCGGTTTTCAGTTCAGGGTTTGGTTCGGTTCGAAGCCCTGAAACAATATACAGTTTCAATACGATCAAGCCATAGGCCAGCTAAGTATTAAGTATGCCGGAGAGTAGGTATATGTAACTACCCTTTTAACTTGAACTAAATCGGTCTAGTAAGCAGCCATGCATCACGGTAAACTGAAATAGTAAAATGATTAGACTAAATTACTAGTTTCAACTATTATAATATTTGGATATATGAATGTTTTATAGAGGCCTTCAATTGGTAGCGCAGGCAAAATAAATACGACGGAGTAGGAATAATAAACTATCGATTTTACATGGGCGGAGCCAGAAATTTGGCATCTGTGGATTCTTCCCATTTGAATGTATGAGAAAAAATCGATTCTTGAGGGGGCCATGGCCCAATATCTAATCGATTGTTTCTCATGCATTCAAATGGGAAGAATCCATAGTTGCCAAATTGCTGGCTCCGCCCATGTCGATTTAATATGAACAAGCTATTAGTTGTCATAGTGTCCTGCTTAGTGAAATAAATAGTCTGTCTAAAAATGGAGGTTGGATAATGTTGTATCCAACGGCTCATTTTTTTTTACAGAGAGCGTTGCATGATCTGGTAACATTGCTTGTAAATAAAGAGGGAGTTGGAGCCGAAAAATTAATCCCATCACAATCTCGAAAAAATACTAAAGATAGAAAGAAAAAAGCGTCATCGAAAGCTTTCAAATGATGACGAGAGCGGGGTTCTCTTTCATGCAGTCATACTTTCCAGTTATTTCTCACAAAATATTTATTTCATTATTCTATCCTTTGATACTTCACCATTCAAAGTGAGTTGGAGACACTCATTCGAGTGTTGTAATAAGTATATCGACGAAATAGCGAGGGAAATAATTTTGTCAATGATTACTGACTTAAATATTTGGGCTGAGAAAACAGTTCTTTTTCTTTTCGATGAGAGAGTTGTTTCCTCTCTTTTTAAGGAGCCGAAGGATCAAAACAGGTGTTTTTCAGATGAAAAAATCTTATTTGAAATCCTCTTTCCCTCTCTCAGTCCTCAAAGGCGGCTTAATTGAAACCAGTCATGTCAGTATAAGCAATTACTTCCGGTGAGCTGAATTTCTTCTCGCAAAAACAGAATGAAAGGGGTGTGAGAAAAAGAGATCATAAAAACCAATTTCACCTTAATCTCCTTACGAGGAAGCTGAAATTTTTCCATTCCCATTCAGTAATAAGTCTGCAACATTTTATTATTGTCCGGTATAACCAAAGTCGGATTCTGGAATCTCTTTTTCTCTCTTTCCTCTCTCTCCTCTCTCTCCCCTCTCTCTCTCTCTCTCTCTCTCTCTCCTCTCTCTCTCTCTTTTCCTTCTCTTTTCTCTCTCTCTCACTTCTTCCCTCCATCCCTTTCTCCATCCTTTCATCCATCACTCCTTCCTTCCTTCCTTCCTTCCTTCCTTTCTCCTCTCCTTCCTTCCTTCCTTCCTTCCTCTCCTCCTTCTCTCTCTCTCTCTCTCTCTTCTCTCTCTTTCTCTCCCCTCTCCTCTCTCTCTCTCTCTCTCTCTCTCTCTCTCTCTCTCTTGGTTCATTTGAACGCTTGTTTTAGAAAAGGACAGGGCCAAAGTCACTTGAGCAGTCTCCCCTATTATTTTCAAGCCATGTACTCAATTAAGTGGAGATGAAGAAGTACTATTCCTGGACCCATTGCTAGGTATCTCAGGACACTCTCCTCGCTTCTATCTCGACGGAGCGAACAAGTCTCTCACCACAGGATGCACCTTTGATCTTGCAATGTCAGCCTATTTAGTGAAATAGTAATCGATGGAAATTCTGCTTGTCGATGTCTGAGAGAGATTATGAAGTGTGTCCTAGAAGTCCTTACCCGATCCTATTCGAAGTTTACATATTTCATTTCAATAAAAGACTTATCAGTTCGTTAGCATGCTTCAACGAAGTGGCTCGATGATATCCCAGCAATTCGATTGTAAGTTTTGATTCACAGATACAAGGATGAAAACAAGAATGCCAATGCGGTTTCTAACTATAAATTTCATTGTTCCGGAGATTACATTTTGGCCGAAAATACATTTTTTAAAGGTGAGAATTCCGAGTTGCAACATCTACGCGCGGCGGCGCACGCACATTTTGTCTTTACACGATTGCATTTCTGAATCGGGACGCTTATAGGTAAAAACCAAATGCAACTTTACATTCTCAGCTCATAAAGCACTTTCATTTTGTTTATGAAATAGACCCTTGCAATTGCACAATTAGATGCAATAGATAACATTGAAGATGGAGCAACTCTTTTGTACGTTCTGAATAAAGTTATAACCGAAATTTGATTATATCATCTTATTTTTTACCAATTTTCGATTCATTTGTAGGAGGCCATTTTTTATAGGTCTATTTTTTATGATATCAATAAAAATTTGATCTCTAAAACAAAAACTCTCCACGTGTATTTAAAAAGCGTAGCACGCAATTTGGCAACGCTGAATTGGACCATTTAAACTTACATAAAAGATCGAACAGCAGGTTTTTGGTGAATATACATTTCAATTCGACTTTTTACATGGGTTGAATGGACAAACAGTGGATACAGATTGCCCGCTTCGCCACTGCTGTATTTGCTCACTTCCATCCGTTTTCCTTAACCCCCCCCCCCCCCCATGATTGATCTCGGTGCTCGAAATTGTATTGAAACAAACAGAAATACTGTAAAAAGATGAAAAACAAACCGATCCATGGCCAAAAAAACAATACCTAACTCAATTTTCTTGTAATATGATATCTGCGGTCATTGACCGCAGCACTAGTTCCAGGTTCCAGGTATGAAGGTTTTCCCGGTAGTTCTAGTGTTGTGCATATTCTGATTATCTCTCGCGAATGGAAAAGTGGAATATTAAATTAAAATCAAAGTAAATGTTGCGTAAATGGCAACGTTGCTCTACTCAATTCGCAAGTCATTTTGACGGCTCTTAATTTGAAGGAAAGCAAAATTCTCCGCACTCTAATTATTCTGACTTGCGGGTGTAAGCGAGACCCAAGTAAACACTTTAAAATGTATAAGCACTCTGTAATTGAATGAAAAATGTTTGGTGAGTATGAAATGAAACTTTGAAAATGAAACCCTTCACTGTGGCAAGTCAGTTTGACCAATTTTTACCTTCCTACGTAATGCATTTATATTTCAGTTTTGGGTCACTCAACGGCAAGTGACTAATTGTTAATTAAGGTTATTTAAAGCTCTACAGCTTTCGACAAATGTTTGGCCGAGCCGACCGCATTGTGTTATTTATGCTTGCGGACTTTGACAATATATCAAAAATACCCAACTTGAGTACAAAATATTTCAAAAACCATTACGCTGAATTTTTTTCATAGTTTCTTTTTTCTCTTTTTCCGGACCAACATTGCCCCGTCTCTGCGTTATCAGCTCGCTTCTCAAATATAGTGAATGCCACCCATCCTGGATTTTTGGGGACTAGCTCTTTTAGACCGAAAATGTATGTTTTTGCATTTTCTGGGAAAAGAGAGTAAAATGATTCAAAAATATTAAAATTATCCGATGTTGCGTTATAAACGAAAAGTGTACATTTAATATGAGTGCACTACACTCAGTATGTAAATCCATATGTGCAAAATGAGAGCGTCGTTTAAGCGAAGAGGCAACATAAAATTTATGAAAGTTGGGAGAAAGTACCTACTTAAAGTATTCAAGTACCTCATCATCTCACCGTCGGGAATGCATAATTTCCGGGAAAATATTCTCAAACTAGTCTCCTCATTATCATAAAGTCCATAAAAATTTTATGTCATGATGAACAGCAGTGCTGCTTTTTTACATTACAAGCCTTTACTAAAGCATGCCACTGATTTCTACAAATCTCTTTTTTTTTTTTTTTTTTTTTAAAAAGCATAGTTGATATTTAGAAGAAAAACATTTTAATTCATCACACGTACAACATTAATGATCCCCAAAAAACCGAATGAAGTTCTATTTTTTGGAGGGTCATGGAGTTTCAAATTTTATTATTTCAGGCTTATTTGCAAATATCCAAAGTGATGATTCAAAAATTTTGTCCGTTTTTGGCCTTCTAGCCCTCCTAGTTCCACTTATAGCTACTTGAAATAACACTCAGTAACCATCTCGTTTTGTTCCGCTTCTGAAACGTTCACTTTTTAGTTTCTTGAATGGTGTATATATGTCGCAGGCAAATCGCAATTGGCTTGCGATTTGCCAGGACAATGAGCAAGCCGCTTATTTACCAACAGAAAAAATTCAGATCAAGTGTAATTGACCTGATTCCTGGTCAAATGCTTCATAACTCTGGTCATGTTTATCTTAACTCAGCCAACATCAGCCATGGTAAATTACACCGTTCTTTTTTTTCATGTGTTTTAATGAAGTGTTTTTGAACACTGTATTCAATAGCTTTAAAATTTCATAAAAAGAGAACCAGCCGAGAAAAACCTTATCTGTGGGTATTAGTACGATCGTTATAGCTTATCAGCTTTAGAATGAGCTAACCAGAGTTGGGCAAAAAATTATTCGGAGATTATTCGTTGAGTCAGGCAACGCTGAGTCAATCGAATTATTCGACGAATAATTCGACAATTGACCTATACCTTCCGTGTGTTTTCATTTCCTCAACTCAGCTGGCAAACCCAGTATTCAGTGTGGCCCGGGCTTCATTTCATTATTTCTGATTATTCGTTTGCCCAACTCTGGAGCTAACTAAAATCTAAATATAGTTCTTTTGTACGTCATCATTGCGGCTGAGCTAAATTTTTTCCGATCGTAAATATAAGCTGCTTGTTCTTTGTCTAGGCAAATCGCAAGCAGATTGTGATTTGCCTAAGATAGCGATTTGCCTGCAACAAATACAATAGAATCCTACGACTCTCAAGTTCCTTTAAAACAAATAAAAGATAAATTTATAGATAACAGATAAAAAAAAAAATAAAAAATGCTGTAATAATTCAAAAAGACGTTAGTTATTGTCCTCTTATGACTGATACTAAGCGCATGCTAATGAAAAGATTCCAATTATACATTTTCCACCCTTTTGTTGCAAAAAGAAAACTGGGATGGAGGTCCGCGCAAGTCAGTACGGTACTGAGAAAGTTAAGCAGGGCTTCGAGAGTTTTACTATAAAAGCACCGACGAGGCTCGAATAGCAGTTATCAACTCAACAGCCGACAACATGTAAAAGTCTCTCTCCATAGTTCAGAGCAAGCGTTCGACTTATAAAAGGGCGAAAGCGCACACAGTTAGAATTACCCTAATTTGGCTTCGTCCGCCGCATGCCGCGTCAAAATTTTATATCTCTTGTCATCGCTCTATTTACCTCTCAGCTACCCTATCCTCAAACTCCAACCCACTTTTCCCCTCCGAGTCACTTTTACGTGTGTGAGCGTAAGTGTGATATTCTATCGTTCTATTCTTTGTCTTTATGCAAAATGAAACTACCTGCCTCCATTCATTCACAAAACATCCAAAAATGATTCAGATTATTGAAAGCGGCTCGTAAAATAGATGTTGCCAATGAACATATCTATTATTTAATTTGAAAGAAAAAAAAGAAAAAAAAACGTCCCTCTGATGCCTTTCCGCAGGATTTAAACTAACTTTTGCCATCATCACCCTCCTCTCAGCAGGGCTGCCGTTTTGCGTATAATTAGTCGTATTTTTCAATTCACCGATGATTCCACAGATTGAAAAAAGATTACACAAATCATTTCTGTGTATGACTATTATGCACGAAAATGCTCGCATTTGAAATCTTTCCTCAACCGGTGGAGTCATGGATGACTTTAAAAAACTTGCGGATATTTTAATTAATTAACGGAGTTTTCACCGATTGAGAAAAGATTACAGATCATAATATTTTCTTGCATTTCAGTCATACTTTGAATTGAATCTTTTCTCAACCGGTGGAATCATCATCGGTGAATAGATTAATAGCATTGATTATACGCAAAACGGCAGCCCTGCCTCTCAGTGTCACCCTGATAGTTATAATTGGTGATGGTCAGCTTTGCGTTGGATTTCGGTTTTATTTTGTTTGATGTTCTGGTCTGATCTCATAAAAAGATGAGACAAAGGTTTCCATTGATCGAACGGAGGGTGTATTTAAATTGGATAGTTAAAAATGTGAGCTTAAAATTTTTTAACTGTTTGTACGTGACTGTGCCGTGTTAGGCTTCCTTGTAAAATGGGGGAGCATCCAGAAAAGTCAGACACTGTATCCGAAAGTCGAATCGCGGGAATTTTCGAAAGAAGTTTAAAATTGGGCACCGTCAAAATTGGACAATGGATTGACAAATAGTTAACTATTCGTACACGGCTTTACCGTTTTAGTCTACCCTAAAAATGAAGGCGCATTAAAAGTGAATACATCGGTCGAATTGCGAGAACTTTCAAAAGAATATTTAAATTGGATACCGTCATGTTATCGTGGGCTATGTGAACTGACAATGAGTTAACTACTCGTAGGCGCCTGTACCGTTTTAGTCTACCTTTAAAAATGAAGGAGCATCGATAAAGAAATTCCCGATTGAATGGTTTTTTGGGAGGAGTTTTCTGCTCGGATACCTGGAGCTGTGCGTGTTGACATTACGTGGTCAATGTATGACAACTCGACTTCATTTTCATTTTTCTCCAGACCACGCGGCCTGGGATCTAATAAAGCAGGTCTGTTCTGTGAGATCTTTCATCTTTATTTCCATGATTCTATGTGTTACGTGTCTTCCTAATTAATTTCTTCCCTGTTTTTCCTTCCAGGGGCCGAAAAATGTTGGTCCGAAATGGTGAAACTACATTGGTGGATGGTGAGGATTCGAGCATGCTAGTAGATAGTTTACGGCCTCACAATGCATCTAGAAGGAGTAGTATTTCGGACCAACATTTTTCGGCCCCAGGTTCTTTCCCTATTCCTCTCACTCAGAACTGTCGTTCCGTTTACATATATTTACAAGCATTTTTCACTTCAACGATGCTTTCATTAGCTGTGAAAAGATTACACAGTTCAGTTTATTGTATGGCTGTAATGCACGGAATTACTCGCATCTGAAATCTTTTCTTAAATTTATGATCGAGTCATCGATGACTTTAAAAAAACTTGCGTGTATTTTAATAATTTTAAAAACGACTGCACCGGTTGAGGAAAGATTACAGATGCGAGTATTTTCGTGCATTCCAGTTTATATATGAACTGAAAAGAACTGGGTAATCTTCTATCAGCCGGTTGAGCCATCAGTGAATTAAAAAATGCCATAAAATATACACGAACGGCAGCACTGCCAGGAAATTTTCCGGTTTCCCGGTGAGCCAAACCGCCTATGTCGTCAGGGCTGCCGTTTTGCGTATAATCAATGCTATTTTTCTATTCACCGATGATTCCACCGGTTGAGAAAAGATTACACAATCCAATTCAAAGTATGGCTGAAATGCAAGAAAATATTATGATCTGTAATCTTTTCTCAATCGGTAAAAACTCCGTTAATTAATTAAAATATCCGCAAGTTTTTTAAAGTCATCCATGACTCCACCGGTTGAGGAAAGATTTCAAATGCGAGCATTTTCGTGCATAATAGTCATACACAGAAATGATTTGTGTAATCTTTTTTCAATCGGTGGAATCATCGGTGAATTGAAAGATACGACTAATTATACGCAAAACGGCAGCCCTGTATGTCGTTGACTAATACTGAAAGAGCTCATAGTACATTTGGCAGCAGAGAATGAGCATATTATGAGATTGTAAGCGGATTCGGAGCGTTGTAGCGCGTGGTGGGGCTCTCAAAGCGGACGGCGCGCGGCGGCGCGGCGCGGCCGCGGCGGACGCACGGCGGGGGGCATGGCAGAATGGCAGCCAGCTGAAAATTTTATCACTTCCTCGTCCGCGACTCCGCGTAGAGCAAAAATGTTAAAATGTTCACTTGTAAAACCTTTTTCTCCTACCCCTTTGTCCGCCCCCTACCCTTGTTCTACTTGTTCTTTTCCTTCTCCTCCTCCTTTTCTTCTTCTTCCATATACATACTCATGAGTCCCGTCTCGAGCGTCGCGTCACGCGGTATCCGTCACCTCCAATCTTGTGTGCCATACTCTCCCGGAGAGTTTGACTACCCCCCCCCCCCCCTTTTTATGACGTAACATAGAATAACGCGTATATCATACAATACTACAATGTATACGATTGCACGAGGTATCGCTTGCCGTTACAACCCTCACTTGCTGATCGCCAACTTTTTCTTAAGCTTGATATCAACCCCTACCCAAATACCCCATTTCTTTCTCTCTCTCTCTCTCTCTCCCTCCAACTTCCCCCTCTTTATACCTCTAACTCTCACTTACTCACTCACACACTTTCTCTTCCTCGTAGTGTTGTTAGAACCACTCGCTATTCATACAGATAACTCAAAATTTTATCGACAGTGGTGCCTCCTATAGATATGTACACCATATCTTGTCCCTTTTTCGATTGAAACATACAAAGTTAGACAAAGACGGACGCCGAAATGAAAATTCTCGTTTCCTGTCCAAATTCCTCTTATTTATTCAAGGAGGAAATGAGATAAATCGGAGAAGTATATCCTGAATATGTACCCTTGTTTTTGTTGCAATTTTTTTTTTCTTTGTCAAACCTATCACTTTCCTTGCTCTAGTTCATGTTCGCCAGAAATTCGAACTTTGTAAAATTTCTCGGTTGAGGAAAGATTTCAAATGCGAGCATTTTCGTGCATAATAGTCATACACAGAAATGATTTGTGTAATCTTTTTTCAATCGGTGGAATCATGGGTGAATTGAAAGATACACTAATTATACGCAAAACGGCAGCCCTGTATGTCGTTGACTAATACTAAAAGAGCTCATAGTACATTTGGCAGCAGAGAATGAGCATATTATGAGAGTAAGCGGATTCGGAGCGTTTAGCGCGTGGTGGGGCTCTCAAAGCGGACGGCGCGCGGCGGCGCACACTGTGAGTTTTGACCGATCTGGCTAGACAAAAGTCGAAAAATCAAAATGCTCCAATCAGATCGAAAATGGACTGAAATGAAAGCTTAGGGTGTGCTGATCACGTACATATGGTACATAAGCTATTTTTCTTGACCAGGTCATGAACTATTCAGCTTGGGAAATTGGTCGATCGTAATGGCTTCGTCTGAGCAGTTTTCATAGTCCAAAACGTCATCCTAGTTTTCGCGTTTTTTTTAAAACTAATCGAATTTTAAGAAACATCTTGCAATGAAAGTGATACAGGAAAGGGATGACGATGGTTTTTTATTTAATTAAAATTGCATTTCCTTTGTTTTTTATTGTGCTAGGGTTTATTTTAAAGTGGACGGGTTTTTGGTGATAAGTTTTCCATACAACTTCATATTTCATGGAAAATATAAACAAACCCCTCATCCGTCCGCATTGAAATTTAAATTCACGTGAAAGCCCGGTTTCAGAAAAGAGATCCATGTAAATTTTTCCTGCTACTTTCGCGCACTAAGCGAGAACATTCGTGATAAAAATTAAAAATAAACTCGTATTTTCACAAATTCTCGCTTTTCGACTGGCTGACCGTGCGCAGTGTGGTGCTGCGAGCCACGTGCTGTCGTATTCACCTATGCAAATGTGTTACGTTGAAACATCTGTAACTTCCGTCTGATACCGCTAGTGTAATGGCTAGCGCAGTCGTTCGCCTGGCGAAAGGTTTTGCGTTGGGAAACCCCGGATGAAGTAAAACTTTTTTTTTTCTCCATGATTGTTCAAAATAAACTTTACTGCTCTTAAAGGGAAATAATTTGTTAATCAATTACGAGAATGAGAACTGGATTACTTTTTTTGGGAAACCTGTAAATTTAAATTTATTATTTTTTTTAAAACCCTCTTATTTTAAATAATCGTCTAATCGTTACGTTTCGTTTATGGTTATCATATTTTTCCCTTTTCCCTATTCTCAGCATGAGGTACGATATTTTTTCTGTGATTTCTTTTCCTCTCCATGCGTTAATTTCTATAATTATTAAAATTTATTCTTCTGAAAAAGCTAATCATGAAAAAAAACAAAAACCAAAACAAACAAAAAAAATCTAGTTTCTACTTAATTAAATGAAAATTGATTAAAATTGTCCATTAAAAACATTCATTTGTCAAATTGTTTTGTTTGTTTAATAGTTTGTCATTGTCATTTTTGAACTTTCGTGATTTTTTATTTTTTTTTTTTTTTTTTTTTTTTTTTTTTACTCTAATTACGTTGAATGCCAAATTATTGAAAATGGACCTTAAATTTGGATTCAGCGACCCAAAAAACCCCCTCATACCACAAATGAAGAAGTATAATAGTCGAAAGACTTTGTCTAGCTAGATCGGTCAAATCTCACAGTGTGCGGCGCGGCGCGGCCCCGGCGGACGCACGGCAGGGGGCATGGCAGAAAGGCAGCCAGCTGACATTTTATCACTTCCTCGTCCGCGACTCCGCGTAGAGCAAAAATTTAAAATGTTCACTTGTAAAAACCTTTTCTCCTACCCCTTTGTCCGCCCCCTACCCTTTTTCTACTTGTTCTTTTCCTTCTCCTCCTCTTTTTTTTCTTCTTCCATATACATATACTCATGAGTCCCGTCTCGAGCGTCGCGTCACGCGGTATCCGTCACCTCCAATCTTGTGTGCCATACTCTCCCGGAGGTTTTGACTCCCCCCCCCCCCCCGTTTTTATGACGTAACATAGAATAACGCGTATATCATAAAATACTACAATGTATACGTTTGCACGAGGTATCGCTTGCCGTTACAACCCTCACTTGCTGTCGCCAATTTTTCTTAAGCTTGATTCAACCCCTACCCAACTACCCCATTTCTTCTCTCTCCTCTCTCTCTCCCCCTCCAACTTCCCCCTCTTTATACCTCTAACTAACTCACTTACTCACTCACACACTTTCTTTTCCTCGTAGTGTTTTAGAACCACTCGCTATTCATACAGATAACTCAAAATTTTATCGACAGTGGTGCCTCCTATAGATATGTACACCATATCTTGTCCCTTTTTCGATTGAAACATACAAATTAGAAAAGAGGGACGCCAAAATTTTTTTTTTTTTTTTTTTTTTTTTATACAAGTTTATTAACACGACTATACAACATGAGTACAATAATTGTTTTTTTCTTATGAAAAATAGTATAAAATAATTACAGTATGATTTTTTGTAAATATTTATGGATATAGAAAAATTTTTCCTTCGTTTTATGTTCCTGAAAAAAAAACGAACGAGAGATAAAAATGATGATGACGAAAATGATGACGATGATGATATGGAATGAAGGGATAAAAAGATGGAGGAAAGTGAAGTGAAGGTAAAGACAATTCTGAGCGGAGGAGGGAAAAAAGGAGAAAAAGGTCGACCCCGTCCCTCAGTTTTTATGATAATAATCCGAGGCCAGCTAAAAAGGGCTTGCGCCGTTTGAGCCTTCTCAGGACATTGCTATTGTCCAGAAGGCGAATAGCTTCTATGTTCGGGTGAGAGTGTAGCCGAGCTTCGTACCTCTCAGCTATTTTTTTAATGTGGGTTCTGACGTCATCGACGCCTAGATCCCTGTGTATGTCAAATTTCTGACATACCAGGGTGCCCCAACAATTTTCCTTAGGACCATATTCTGGAAGGTTTGAATAGGCCTCAGGTTACTTTTTGCGGTGCCCCCCCAAAGCGGGGAACCGTACGCCCATACGGGTCTCAATACCTGTTTATAGAGTAGGACCTTATTATCAACGGATATTTTTGAGTCAGGCCTTAACAGCCAGTACATTTTCCTATATTTCAGACCAAGCTCAGCCCGTTTTTTCTTGACATGAGCTCTCCCCCTTTAAATTTGGTGTCCAGAGTCGGGCCCAAGATACTTCGCCGTGTCTGAAAAAGGGAAACAGGATTGGGACCTAAGAATATTGGCATGTAACCTACAGCCCTGTTTGTGAATATGATATGCACAGATTTCTGGCGGTTAAGGGCAAATCGCCACCTTCTGTACCACCTAGAATATCTGTTAAGTGCCGTTTGCAGCTTTCTATTTGCGAGATACAGATCACGACCTTTGGCCCCATAGGCTGTATCATCAGCGAATTTCATTAAGCGAGTCCCACGAGTCTGAGGAACATCACGGGTAAAAATATTAAATAGAATTGGTCCCAAAACACTGCCTTGGGGGACTCCTGCTTTGATTTCTCTAAAAACAGAAAAAGCACCGTCAAATCGCACTCTGAATGACCTATTTTGCAATAGGACTTCAAAAGACGGTAATGGTTTATTGGCAAAAGCCTGTACAGTTTGAGCAACAACCCTTCGTGCCAAACTCTATCAAAAGCATTTGCTACATCGAGAAAAACAGCAGAGCAGACCATTTTTTTTTCTAATGTCTCTTCAATGACCTCAGTCAGTCGATGCACTTGCTCAATGGTCGAGTGTTGAGTTCTGAAACCAAACTGATGATCCGGAAAAATTTTTTTCGCTCCTCAACGTTTTTTTTTAAACGTTTCACATATAGTCTTTCAAAAAATTTTCCCAATACTAGAGAGCAATGAGATAGGCCTATAGGAGGACGCTTCGTTAGGCGGCTTCCCAGCTTTGTGTATCATTATTACTTCAGCTTGCTTCCAGGCTGAAGGAATGTGCTCAAGTCGCGTGACAGCATTATAAATCTGGACCAATTTCATTATTCCTCGAACCGGAAGCTCTTTCAGAATACCACCGGTGATACCATCGAGCCCTGGCGCTTTTTTTACCCTGACACGATATTTAATTTCGTTTTTGACTTCGTCCGGAGAAAAAGTTTCAATTTTAACAGACTCTAAGGGATTTGATTTTTCAAATTCCTCCTCGATGTTCAGTTGTTCCGGCCCTTCAGGAGGGTTTGGAATAAAAACTGTGGCTAAATGTTCACAAAAGACATTTGCTTTTTCATCTGGACTTTTAGCCCAGCGATTATCCGCCATTTTGAGAGGGGGGGTGGCTGGAGGGTTTTTTTGAGGTATTTGATAGCTTTCCATAATGAATAATCTGTATTCCGATCAGCCGAAAGTCCACTAAGGTATCTCTCGGTCCTTTCGTTGCGCATCACGGCAAGCCGACGTTTTAGCTGATTAGACAGTCTGTTAAAATTGGACTTGTCATCCGGATGTCGAGTCATATGCCATTTGTTTCTGGCTTTTCTCCTCTTTTTATCATGTCCAAAATATCATTAGGCATCCTAAAGCTGTGACTCACCATCTTGACTGTGGGAGTCGCTATTTGAGCCGCACTCTTCACATTTGCGCGAAAATTTCTGCTTTTTTATCTAGTACTTCAGTGGAGTTTATGGGTGCCCCTAATTCAATCATACTCCCCAGAATTCCCCTGAATTTCTTCCAATGGGTATTTTTATTCGTAAAAATGGTTACCGATTTTTTTAATCGCTGTCATACTTAATAATAGTGTGATTGGAATATGATCTGAGGCTAAGTCGACAATAGCGCCAGCCTAAATGCTGTTCAATGCGACATTTTTAGAGATGAAAAAGTCAATAACATCTGGTGTTTTATTCGGATCTGAGGGCCAATAAGTCGGAGTCCCGCAAGATGGAAAGTCACAGCCCAATTCTCTTCCTGCTCTCTCTAGTTCTCTTCCTTTTGTGCTATCTAGTCTCGAACCCCCGAGAGTGTTTGGCATTCCAGTCTCCGCCCACAATAAATCTATCCCCAAGGGACCGGGAAACTCGGAATATTCATCAAATTTTAAATTTTATGTTTAGGGGGCAATAGACTCCCGCAAATTTTAGCTCGCCTATGTCTGTTTTGACTGAGACGCAAACTGACTGAATGCTTTCAGTAATTCGCTGAAATTCTAGGTGGTGAGTGATATTGGTCCTCACCAGCAAGCCTGCTCCCCCCCGCGAATTATCGGAAGGATGCGAAGCGTGATAAAAACTATAACCCGGGGTGCGGAAATATGATTCACTCGTAAAGTGTTTTAGAAAAGAGAACACGTCAATTTTCTCGTTACTGAGGAAAGCCTGTACATCGTTCTTATGACGTAACAAGCCGTTACAGTTCCAAGCGACAATTCTCATCTCGTCGCCCATGACTTAAGAACGAGCGGTGGCCGCGGCGGTGCCAGATCTCTGGACACCAGCGGGTAATTTTGGAGCAACGGCGTTTTCGAGAGCAGCCAAACGGCTTTTCAGAAAAGCATTGCTATTTTCTAAAACATCGAGCTTCCCCGGATAAGGCTTAAGGCCTTTTCAATGGAGGTTTCCGAAGTATGTGGAGGCGGCTGTGTTTTCGGCACAGCCGTGTTTTTGAAAAAACTGGAGTAAGGTACATCGTCTTTACGATGTGCATTTTATCGCGGGACAGTGTTTTTTCTTTCATCGTATCCCTTGGTCTAGTCATCTTCTTATTTTTGATATTTTTGGCGCGCATTTCGTGCACCTCTTTGGCAACCACGCAGCCTCGATAACTCGCAGGGTTTTTTCCCCGCAATTTGCGCAGAGGGGGTCGTCAATAGTCTTACCCTTTGGGCACTCGGTGCTCCAATGAATCTCTGCGCATTTGACACATTTAGGGTCCTTGAAACAGAACCCTCTCGTGTGTCCAAAACCCTGGCACCCGGGGGCACTGAGGGACAAAGGGGCGGATTTTTTCTAAGGGCCTCAAATTTTTACTATGAGATTGAGAATAGCCTTAATACTATAGATTTTGTCTTTATCTTCTCCTCTATCAAAGGGAAGGATATAGTACGGAAGGTGAGTGGCTTTTAAAAGAAATTTCACCCCCTTTTTCCTTTTACTCTTTCTTTTTTAATTACATTATCAACTTTCAATACTTTTAAAACCTTGACTAATAAGGTCTTCCATGATTTCCTCACTAGGAATGGAGGGGTGAAGTCCCTTAACCATGACTCTTAAAGGTCGAGTGTTTTTATTTTCGAATGAATAAAAATTTTAAAACCCCTTTTTTTTCAATTTTTTAGAGATTTTTCTATGAGCCTCATCACGAGAGGATAATTTTAAAAATGTCATTACGAAGAGCCTGGCACCGCCAGTCTTCGTCTTTCGCGACTGATTTTAAAAAAGGTTTGGGTCTCACCAAAAGATTTAGCTGAAACTACTTTAATTGGAGGCGGCTTTAACACCTTCTTCTTCTTTTCCGGGTTTCCCTTCCTGTTTCCTTGGGGTCTTCCGTCCTTTCAGATACGTCAGTTGTCTTCACCTTTTTTTTAACTGGAGAGTTTTGTGTCCCCTTTTCTTGTCCGTTCCTTCTTGTTGACTTGTTGGGCTTGCTTTCTTGTGCTTCCTCTTGGGCTGGTTTAGTATGACTCGGGCTTCCTTGTCAATGAAAAAGTCCTCGTCGGAGTCAGAGAGGGCTTCGAAACGATTTTGCACCCTAGTAGAGGGCGCTGGAGGCAGAACGTTCCTACGGAGCGATCTTGGTGTCCCTTTAGATGATTGTGATAGCAGTCCTATGGAGCTGGCACCACTGTTAGTTTTTTCACCTGACATTTTAGCCTCGAGGGCTAAAAATCTATTATTGAGATCAGAGTTAACCGAGCTTTGATTTTTTATGACTTCTTGTCCGTTTTTAATAACTGATATCAAGCCATTGATCGTAGATTTCAAACCATCGACTCGGTTTTAAATCGCGTTCGGATCATTTATAGATGCTGTAGCCGCTAAGCATTGCATTGCGCTATCTATTGATTTCTGAGAAATGACCGAAAAGTCAAGATCATTTACCGCGTTAGTTTCGCTTTGATTACTTGGATTAATTTCCATGATTTCATCATCATTCACAGCACTATTCGCAGCATTGCGGGGGGCGTTGTTGATAAGTTTAGTCGGAGTTCCCGGAGGGGTTCTCGACAGAAGGGAACTTCTAATGAAAGCACTATTTGCTGCTGTATCGGCACTATTTGCACTATTTGGCAACGTTTGAGGCAAGCCGTCTTTCGACATGGTGGCTCTACTTGGCAACGTGTTGGGTGATCTAACCAAGGCAGCGATTCTGCCTTTTTGTAAACATTTTTCGCATCCGTGAAATTTGTCTTCAAATAGTAGCAAAGTGTCGAATGCTTACATCTCACAGACGTGAATGACATCAACGATTGTTTATTGTTTACGCGTTTTCACTGCACTCCGCGGCGGCAAGGTAACCGACGATCGCGGCTCGCGAATCGCGGGTTCAATAACACGAGCTAAAAAAATTTTCACTTATATCATATTGATATTTTTCATTAAAATTTGCGATGAAAAATTTTTGAGAGAGCGACGAAGGAAAGCGTCCGCTTCACGCGAATGATCAACAACGACTGCCGAAATGAAAATTCTCGTTTCCTGTCCAAATTCCTCTTATTTATTCAAGGAGGGAAAAGAGATAAATCGGAGAAGTATATCCTGAATATGTACCCTTTTTTTTGTTGCAATTTTTTTTTCTTTGTCAAACCTATCACTTTCCTTGCTCTAGTTCATGTTCGCCAGAAAATTTGAACTTTGTCAAAATTTTTAAAGTGACTTGGAAATGGGCCAGCAAGAGACAGGGAGAAAAGAGAAAGGGAGACGGAAATACATGATGACAAAGAGTTTGTGAAAATAACTTTGTTGAAAAAAAACAAAGGGACTTTGCAACAGCGCAGCAGTTCAGCAAGTTCATAAATCAGGGGGTTTTAATCGCTTATGCAATGATGGACAAAACTGCGTCTATCAATGTTGGCCCTTTTAAAAGAATGTCGTTAATCTGCAGAATCAGGGTGAGGATCACGGCTTGGGAACCACTGCCAATCTCGTTGATAAGTCATTACGGAAGTGATAGTGGTCATGGCCATTGGCCAACCCCTCCTGAACAGTGAAAGGCAGACAGGCCTATAGGCAATGGGGATGGTTGGCGGTTTGCGATTCGATTTGGCCGTTTGAGAGATGTTAGAGAGAAACCTGAGGAAAATCAACATTCTATTGAACAATCGTCAGAGGAGAGAAGCATGCGGAATGGCGGAATGGCGTACGGTTCCGGGACACAGTGAGTCGAATGTGATACAACCCCAAAAAGCAAAAATTGACCGAAAACGTAAGGTTTTACAAAAAAATTTCCCGTGGAAAAACGGTCGTTGTAAATTCGGAGTTACGTCTCCGATTCATTTTTGCCCTCATGTAAATCTGAACATCGTATCAGCCATTT